>AYEL01076365.1:0-21126 GCA_000484575.1 Olivierus martensii
TCGAACTCGCACTAATCGAGGCCTACCTGTAATTTTCAATATAAATTATAAATGCTATTGAGAAATGGATTTTTATTAAATATTTTATTCTTAAATATTATTTCAAATTAAAATTATTTAAAAAATTTCTAATCTACATAAATTCCTTCTATCTATCTTCAAATAAAATAAATATCATTCAGGTAATTAAAGTTATTCAAATAGAATAAGAAATAATACTAGTGTGAACAATATTCTTATGTAATATTATATAAATAAATTAGCAAAATATTTTCGTAAATTTAACACATTATATATTGGTATTGAGAATTCTTGCTTTAATACTTTGACTTTCTTTTCTTGTTTAGAAGGTAATATTGTGAAAACTTGCTTTTCTACAGTAAAACAGTATCTGTTTGCATTATTGTATAAATTATTAAACCAGTTTCATTGACTTTTAATTAGAAAGCTTATATATTGGCATTGATGCTATGATATAAGCTTTCTAAATAGTCTTGATGAGTATTGGTTAAAGATTAATTTATATTCTTTTGAACTTATTTCATGATTTTGTTGTTTTTGATCCATAAAGTGTATAAAGATTTTTTATGAATTAATCAAGAATATGCTCATCTTAATGTACAAAGGCAGGCACAAGTGAAAATTTACTGCTATTTTTTACTTTGCATTAATTTTCATAATTTTAAAAAATCAGCTTAATATATATTTTTTAATGTTATTTAAGAAATTTAATCTTTTCTCGAATTATTGTATTCATACAGTTTAAAACCAAAACAGTAATGAAATATTACATTTCCTTACATATTCATTACAAGTTAGTAAGAATAAACATAACAAAAAGATATGTAACATTATTTACAAATCTTTAATAGCACTATCATTCATGAGAAAATATTGTAAATTTATGACTGGGAAAAACATCTCTGTACTTATCATAACAATTTGGAATCTTATTTGTGTTCTATAGACCTTTGAGCAACTGTATGCAAACTGATTGTAATAAGGGATGAAAATAATGTCTGAAATGCATATCAAGAATTTGATGTATGAATGATTAAAATTGTAAATTCCTGTTCTACTAAAAATCTTTCTTGCCTTGTCTTGAGTGAAATTTGAGAGTTTAAGTTATCATATTACTTTGAACTTAAGCCGCAGTAAGAATTTAAAATTGGAATATTGAGAAAAATAAAAATGATTTTATAATAGGTATTGAAAATAAGAAACATTTTTATTTACTTAAATAGGTACTAATATACATAATAAGCTACCTAATTTATTAAGAATCTTCTTCAGATATACTATCACTTTCGTTTTTTAAAAATAGCACCAGGTCTCTTTCCCAAACATGTTCTAATCATTCTTTCATCAGTTCTGTTGTCATCCATGCATTCGTTTTTGCTCGAATTATAACAACTTTAGGAAAATTTTCCTTGGGTACAGTTTTTTCTTTAAAATAACAAAAGGTGGCAATTTGTTTCCATCAGCAGTTATAAACGGCATTATAGTAATTCGTGATTTTTCTTATAATTAAAATATAGTCAGATATGATGCAATTCTCACAGCTACTATCAAACAGCAACTGGACTAAATCAGAAAAGTAAGAATGGGGGACCACTGAATAAACTGTTATCAGCAGTCATAATACTATGCGCATGTGTACAGCATTGTGAGGAAGTTGACTTTGACCTGTCCTATTTTTATTTTAATATGCACTCTATTATTTATTTATCGTTATTTTCCTATATACTAACATATTATATTTTAGTTTAAAAGTTAACTTACTTCCACCTTCTCTCTCTCCGTCGTTAGCAATCATGTGATACGGAATCAAAAACCGTCCTCCATTCTTAGCAATACGTGATACGGAATCAGAAAACCGTCCTCTGGAAGAGCTATTAACGTATTATATTTTAGTTTAAAAGTTAACTTACTTCCACGCTCTCCCCTTCGTAGTTAGCAAGCACGTGATACGGAATCGGAACCCGTCCTCCGGAAGCTAGTTGGCAGTCACGTGATACGGAGTCGGAACCCGTATCCGGAAGAGCTAGATACGAAGTCTGAATCCGTTTCCGGAAGAGCTATTCCGGTTAATGTGTGAGGATTCTGGATGTAAGGTTAAATGGTTGTTTTGAATTTTTTCTAAAATATGTTGTTAATGTAATTCTTACCTGCTACAGCATGTTGGAACAACGTGGAGGAGCCGCCATGTTGGACGATGATTTTATGACCGACTAGCTGAACTTTTCGGAAGATGTATGAATTTTGTTATACCTCAAATAAGTTTTGAAATTATGTTAGTTCAGTGTTATTTTATTAAGATAAGAATTATATCCTGTAAAATTGAAAGTTTTCTGTTAAAAAGTTGTACGGTATTGGATATGAAAATTAACCAGTATTTAAAGTTGTTGCCGACGGATGGCATTTTGTCTCGTTCCCCGTATTGGCTGTTCATTTTGGAGAAGGATTGTGGTGATCGTCAGATGTCCTGTTGGAGTGTGTGTTATTCGTCTGTTTCTTACAATTGCGACAGTAAAGTCGTATGAACTTGTATGTTGGAAGAAAGAACTGTTTTTTGGTAATTCACCACAGTATTTTACAGCATCAATTCTTTGTCCGGGGACGAGACCTTTCTTTTCCATTTGTAAGTTTTTATTTAATTATATTAATAAAGTTCTTTTTTAAAGTTATGGAGCAATGGTCTTATGTTGTGGATCGAGTTTTGAACTGGCTCGAATACAATGAAATAGATTTAATATTATTATTAAGCCACATTAATATTAAGACGGCAAAAAAGGCAGGGCAGGGAGGGGAACGGTGTCGGACTCAAAAGGGGTTCGGATAGAAATCCGACCTTTGTAAATGATGTCATCTTATCTACATAAATTTTACTAGGTATCAAACATATTTTGGCAATAAAGTGGAAACTCATATTTTGGCAATAGAGTGGATACTAAGGAGGAAACTCACAGTAGTACCTACCGTGAGTTTCCTCCTTAGTATTTTCCTATTTGTATTATTTTCTATTGTGTTTTTGATCATATCTGTGTTATATTGTCTTATCTCGTTTCTCATTCTTTTTCTAATCATTTTGCAGAGTTCTGCATATTCTATTCTATTTGTTGCATTCATGTCTTGCTTAATTTCTCTTCTTCTTTTTAACATATTTAACGTTTCCTGTGATAGCTTCCTATCTTCATTTTTTGCCTTTGGTATTGTCTTGGCTGCTTTGATGTAGCCCTCCATAATCACATCATTCAGTTTATCTATGCTATAGGAGTTATCTCTATTAATAATATCATTTTTCAATTCGTTCCTGAAAAGTTCCTTATTGTCCTTTAATTGGTCAGAATGTATCTGTTTTCCTTTATTAATGAGTTTGATCCTCTCCTATTTTGTTGTCAGAACAATTTTTGCTCTTACCAGACGGTGATCACTACCTGTGTTAAATCTTTTTATGACTGATACATCATGAAATATATATCTGTGCTTGCTCATAAATAAGTCTATTTCATTTTTTGTACTTCCATTTCGGCTTCTCCAAGTCCACTTTAGTTCAATTGCTTTTTTAAAGAAGGAGTTTAGTATAAATAAGTTATAGTTACTTGCAAATTCCACCAATAGCTCACCTCTTTCATTTTGAGTCCCAATTCCATATCTGCCCATAACATTTTCATGCCATCCTTGAAGGGGGCTTCCAACTTTGGCATCAAAATTCCCCATTATTATACTGTAATAATCTTTGTTCTTAATTAGTACATCTTCAAGATCTTCATAGAATTGTTCTATGTCTTCATCAGATGATTGAGAAGTGGGGGCATAAACCTGAATTAGCTTGAGATTATATCTGTTATTTATTTTAATGGATAATTCTATTATTCTATTATTTTTTGGTTTTATTTCCTCTACTCTGTAATTAATATGTTTGTTTATAAGAAATCCCATTCCTATTGTTCTTGAAGAATAATGCACATAAAAAAACTAAAATGGAGCTGGGCCGGTCACTTGGCCTGCAGAACGGATGGAAGATGGTCAGTCTTAGTGACACAATGGAAACCAAAGACAGGAAAGAGAAGAAGAGGAAGACCAAAGACTAAATGGGAAGAGGAGATTGTGGCCCTGGCAGGAGAAAGTGGAAAAGAAAAGCTCAGGATAGGAAGACATGGAAAGCATTGGGGGAGGCCTTCATCCAGCAGTGGACCAATAACGGCTGAAGAAGAAGAAGAGGAACCATTTACCTAAATATTGTATTTGTGTTTTTTTCTATTATATTTATTTTAGTTTTTCCTTTATCTAGCTGTTGTTTGTAACCATAGCAACGCATGTTTGTTTTTGGCCGTATAATGAAACATTACGGGCCGTAAATCGAAAAAGTGCCATAATTAAAAAAGGCCGTTATAGCGAAATGCTGTATAAAGAGCGGCCGTATAGCGAGGTATGGGTGTATAGCACTAGTAGCACTCGAGAAAAAACTTCATTTAATATGTGCAAATGTTTTCGGTACAACGGCCATCTTCAGGCTACACAAATTAGAAGTCACTTCTAATTTGTGTAGCCTGAAGATCTTGTTCTAATGTAAGATTTTAAAAAACTTGTTCTACTTCTAATTTGTGTAGCCTGAAGATGTTCGTTGTGCCAAAAACGTTTGTATATATTAAATAAAATTTTTTCTCAACTGCTACTAGTGCTATATTTAAATTGTTAACATCCTTTCTAATGTATTCATAAATATTTGCATCGCATGTAAACCAACAGAAGAAAAAATAATGCCTGATTTTTGATATTCTAAATGTTGTCACTCCTAAAAACACAAATTAATAATTGTTTCTAAAAATAGCTCATTGCTTTGTGGCATTGCAGTTGCTATTTTTGTGTTGCTTTTTGATATAGATAAATTATTAAATTTCTAATTATATTTACACAGAAAATCTTTTAACAAAATTCTTCATTCTTATATACTTAAATAAAAGTTTGAAACCAGAAAAATAATATACCATATTACATTGAATATAGGCCGCACTTTTTATTCGAATTTTTAAGTCATAAAGTATGGGTGCAGCTTAAATTCAAAGGATATATTTTAATATCTTATTTCTCCTGATCTCCCATTCCCCAACGTTCGGGCTTTTGCTTTACGCTCTACACATGCGCATAGTATTACAATCGTTGATTACAATTTATTCGGTATATTAGTACCTATTTAAGTAAATAAAAATGTTTCTTATTTTTCAATACCTATTATAATATTGTTGGGGTTTATTAGCCCAAGGGCTTTGTAGACCAAACTGCACTAGACAACTGGTAAAAATGTAACAGATGTATAATTAACAAAAAATAAAAACAAGTAAAATAGTAAATAAATTATAATTCCAACAAAACAACAATGGGTTACATAACAATGGTATAAAGGGCCACAATTAAGCCAATGGTAACAAGATATACTTAAACTATCAATAATAGAGATAAATAAATAGTGACGTAAACTGCCATACATAAAAAAAACATAATAATATAGGAAAATAAACATTAAATATGATGTAAACCACAAACATCTAATTTAAAGGCAAAAAGATCTCAATAATTCAAATCATTGCCAATGGGTCTTAAGGATAATAGACAACTGATTAAAATGCCTTAACCATTCAGCAATAAAATAAGAATATTCAGTTAAATGTGCTTGATAGTAAAAACACAATGAGAGAGATCATAAATAGACCAGTCTTTATTCATTAAAAGATATCCATGGGTGAGCTGGCTGTCCTAACACAGAGCCTTGCAAGGACAATTTCCAGTCTCCTGTTCGTACAATGACAAAACTTAATCAATGAGTGATTTCATGGAGTTATTGTAAATTTGTTTATCTTATATATGCTGCCACAATTATATCAATTTCTTGTTTATGATAGGCTTAAAAATCATAAACTCATAAAAATTAAAAAAATTATTGATTTATAGAATATAAGCTAGAATCTATATCAAACAAAAAAAAAATTAGTAGATGGATAAAGATGAAGTTGCAGTTAAAACAAAAACATTCAACATATAAATCTATAGAATATATATATACAATATAGTGATCTGAATGTAGAATATACCATATTACTTCAAATTTAAGCTGCAATAGGATTTTAAAATTGGAAAAAATAAAAATGATTTTATAATAGGTATTGAAATAAGAAACATTTTTGTTTACTTAAATAGGTACTAATATACATAATAAGCTGAAAAATAAAAATGATTTTATAATAGGTATTGAAAAATAAGAAACATTTTTTTTAAACAGGTACTAATATACATAATAAGCTACTTAATTTATTGAGAATCTTCTTCAGATACACTATCACTTTCATTAAAAAAAAAAAAAAAAACAGCACCAGGTATCTTCTCTCAAATATGTTCTAATCAATCTTTCATCAATTCTCTTGTCATCCACACATTCTTTTGTGCTCGAATTATAGCACTCTTAGGAAAATTTTCATTGGGTAGAGGTTTTTTGTTTAAAATAATAAAAGGAGGCAATTTGTTTCCATCAGTGATTATAAACAGCATTATAGTAATTTGTGATTTTTCTTATAATTAAAATATGGCCAGATACAACGTGATTCTACAAGCTACTATCAAACAGCAACTGGATTAAATCAGAAAAGTACGAACGGGAGACCACTGAATAAACTGTTATCAACGATCATATACTATGTGCATGAATAGAGTGTAAAGTAAAATCCAGAAAGTTGGGAAGTGGGAGATCGGGAGAAATAAGATATTAAAATATTCGCCTTGAATTTAAGCTGCACCCAAATTTTGTCTTAAAAATCTGAAAAAAAGGTGCGGCTTAAATTCGAAGTAACACGGTAATAGATTTTTTTAAATTACAGTTTTGAAATTAACTATAGATCAAGCATTAATATATTAATTATTAATTTTTGGAAAAGGTTTATAAAAGTTTCTTTCAACAGAATGTTAAATATTTCTTAGCATAATATGCAATTTTTACCTATAAATCTGTGTTCTTACCTATCTTTTCAGACTTATTTTTAAGACAATTTCTTAAATATCTATTTCAACTTCTTTTAACAAAAACAGCAGTCTACTTTCATCTATTCTTTCTGTGATCTAATCATATTAATATGGATTATCTAATTAATTCAGAAATACTGCTAATATCTATGTTTTTTTAATTTCATTATTACAAATATCTTACCAGTGATTAATATCTGGGTTAAATAGATATAATCTTATGATCCTCATATTGTACCTGATTTATTGATACTAGTAGTTGTATCAGTACAATTTTCATAACAGATTTTATTATTATATCAAAATAGTTATCATTTCTTTAATATTTAGCTCTTTTTTATTGAATATTGTATTCCTTATAAAAGTCAAAAAAACTCTGCTATCATATTAATGGTTTATTTTACTATCTTGACTAAAAGTACATTCTAAATATATAAAAGAGAAGACTTGTTTTAATGTTTTCATCACCTAGTTTGATAGAAAACAATTTTCTTTTTAATTATTAATAATCATTATTTTAGTTTCCTGCTTTTTATCTTCATATTATACAAGCTGTTATTTATTTTAACATTTTTTTACAAATGATCTCTGGTATTTGAAATCTGACAGTTAATAATAAATTGTGGTTTGTTGTAATTATTATAATTCATTTCCAAACAAATTGAAAAACATTTTATATAAACTTTTTCAACAAAATTATAAACAACATATTAACTTATTAAAAATAATACTTGAAATTTTGGTATTAAAATTGAAGTTGATTAGATTCATTTGGATTAAATAAACTTATTTAGCAAAGATTATAATTCTTTTTCTTTGCATATTGAACTGTATTTAAGAATTTATATTACAATCTATGAAGACATTTTTTGACATATGCATTTTAAATTTGTAATATGTGAAGTAAAAAATACTAATACAATGAAAATTTCATCACAAATTTAATAACTGTAAAAAATCAATATAAAGTTGCATATATATATTAAAAAACTGAAAATATCAATAATGATTTAAAATATTAAATTTTCATGCATTTAAAATTATTTGTTTCATTTTAATTTTGAATTTAAGATTTATCATAAGATAAATCTTAAATTTTTAATATATATATATGTGCAACTTTACATTGATTTTTAACAAAGTTATTAAATTTGTGATGAAATTTTCATTGTATTAGTATTTTTTACTTCACACATTTTTTGACATATGCATTTTAAATTTGTAATGTCTTCATAGATTGTTCTAGTTGATTTCTGAAAGCATTTATTACAAAATAAATTTATCATAAAATATATATGTTATGTCCTTTTTTAATAAATAACTTCATTATTAGCATTTAATAAACAAATAATTGACTAAGGATTAATCAAATAATAGCCAAATACTAGTTTAAATAACTGTAGTAATAATTTAGAACAGAAATTATTTATTATATTTTAATAACTGACTGATTAAATCAAAATTTGTTATTAAATTAATTTGATTTAAAGTAGCTCCATCTGCTGGCTAATAATTAAGCTATAAATTTTATATATCTCTATAGCTTGTCAGTCCTATTCAGTATATATAATTGCCTCTATTTCATTAAATAAACTGTCTGAAAAGGTAATTCATTTGGTATATTCTAGTGGTCCAGCTGATAGGATGTTAGGTCATTATCCTAAGAATTTCTGGTTTAATTTTGGATAAGCAAATTTTTCAGATAGATAATTAAATTTCACTAAAGCTGTAGACATTCTGCAACTAATAATAGCAAAAAGACAAACTAAACACTTTGCAGAAATAGATCTTTATTTCAGAAAGAAACGCTTTCGACCTTTCACAACAGGTCTTCATCAGCTAATTTACATTGATTAGCTGACGAGACCTGTTGTGAAAGGTCGAAAGCGTTTCTTTCTGAAATAAAGATCTATTTCTGCAAAGTGTTTAGTTTGTCTTTTTGCAATTAAATTTCAGTTAAATATTAGTGATATGGTTATTTTGGGCTAATATTTGATTATTTGTTGATTCATTAGTAAGTACTAAATAATGTTATATAACAAAGTACAATAAAAAATTAATAAATTGTAGATTTGAAAAAATGTTGATAATTAGCAACTAGCATATAATATTCACCATCCATATCATCTTGAGAAAAAGAGATTTTGTGAAGATTATTAAAATATTCCAAAATAATTCAAAGAATGAAAATGCTAAAAGAAATCAGTTATCAAATTTTACAAGCTTGCCTTTAATGTTAATGTTATAAGCAGTTCCAAAAAACAAAATAAAACAAATAAATAAATTTACAGCCACTCCCCAACTTACATAATACACAATTTATGTAAAATCAACTTTAAATTAAAAATTACAAAAAATACTTTATTTCTAAGATATAATTTAATAAGATATATAGCATAAATAGCTATTGTATTTGCAATTTACAAGTCTAAACATATTTATTTACAACATTTTGTGTGTTGAGGTTACTTTTTTTATACTGCTTTTATCCATGAATTATACAAAAACATCCAATCTTAGCACTACTAGCAGTCGGAAAATAATGCTCAAATAAAATTCAGACTGAAATGGTTTGCTTTGATCTGAATTTTATTTGAGAATCATTTTCCAACTGCTATTAGTGCTAACATTGGATATATTTGTATAATTTTATGTGTTGTTTGTTGATTTTAAGTATCACTATATTGTTATGGTATCATTTTATGGAATTGTCTTATTTTCAGTCATGGAACAATATGGTATCATAATGTTGTATAGATGCAATCGTTGTAGTCACTTAGCTTTAGGAGTTTTTAATTCAGAATTTCTGTTAAAAAATTATTTTTCTGACTTATATAAAATCCGATTTGTGTGAAAGATGACATTAATTGAGATTTATTTTTCATAAATGCAATGTTAAAATGACATAACTGGTTCCAGATCAAAAGTTTTGACTAAGAAAAATATATATATAAGTCAGGGAGAGGCCATAATATACAATTTATGTAAATTCAACTTTATGTACAGCATTTTCCATAATATTTATATATTTTTCCAATACTGAGTATAAACTGTACATCTACTATATTTGCAGGTTACAAATTTGAAAATATTAGTTTACATTATTAAAATTTCATATTACTTAATACATTAATGTTTTTGTATATTGATGATCTTAAGTATCATATTACTGACATGATATCATTCCTTGTGGCACTCCTCCTTTTCATTCAAGGAACATTATGGTACCATAACATTGTGTAGGTGCTATCAATATAATCTATATAACCCTGGGAATTTTGATTTAGAATTTTTGTTAAGAAATTATTTTTCCAACTTAAACAAAATTTTAGTTACGTAAAAAGCTTCCGATCCAATTATTTGTGTAAGTTGATGAATGGTTGTATTCTTATTTTGTACTTATGATAGATTTAGATAAAAACCTGATAAATTAAATGCTAATTTAGAGAGAAAAGAGCATACAGAATGCTCTTTTCTCTCTAAATTAACATTTAATTTATCAGGTTTATAATAATAATTTATAATTTATAAGTTCTAGCTATTTGTATTAGCAGTTATACAAATGGCTAGGACTATAATCTAGCCATTTGTATAACTGCTAATATCTAATAAAAAAATTTGCAATAAAGAAGTCTTTGATCATTGCTTAAGGAAATCAGGTACACTGAACCTTGCAAGATAAACATTTTCTTCTTCTTTCACAGAATTTCCTAAAAGAGAGAAAGTATTCCTTTATTCTTTATTTTGTTGTTGTTTCTCATTGATCATTTTTGAATCACTATCCCAAAGAATCTTGATGTTACTTAACTAGATTGTGAAAATAACCTTCAGCACTAATAAGCAGACCAATTACGCTAAAACAGTAAATAATTCTTTAATCAGAGGAGCACTTTTGGCTTATGTGCCATCAACAACTCTTATACAACATTCTAACATTTTTTTGGAACAAAGAATACTAATTTAGAATAACAACATACAATTCTAATTGTAAGAACATAAAGTTTAAATCTTATAAATATTTAAATCATTTCTCTTTTTTGTTCTTAACATGTGCTCTCTGGACTTTTTGAAGGGAGTATGTTACATAAAAAACACAAGTAAAAAATTAAGAATATAATGAAATATAATAAAAATAAATAGAAAATAAATGAGTGAGAATAATCAAAACAAAATAATTAATTTTCTGCTCTCTGTGCAGTCCTTTTTTTAGGTTCTTTGTTACAGTTCTTTACACATCCATTTTTTTTTTCAGTAGGTATTTTCGTTTAAGGCATACCTCCATGGGTTTTCTATGCTGTCCACTTGCCTGTCGTTAATAACTAGTGCGTTAGCCTTACCTTTATATATTTGGATTCCTTCCGCTGTAAATAATTAATTTCAGTGGAAGGAATCCAAATATATAAAGGTAAGGCTAACGCACTAGTAAAATCATGGAGGTATGCCTTAAACGAAAATACCCACTATTACACATGTAATGATATGATGTACATGAACATTATGTAAATATTTTTATAACTAACTAACTATACTATTATTTAACAAAAATTCAATATTTTGATGAGTTGCACAATAATGGCAGTTAGCTGCAATACAGGTATTCCTCACTTAACAACCAAGTTCCGTTCTCATGACTTTGTTGTAGAATGAATTGGTTGGTAAGTAGTAACCAGTTTGTATATATTTAGAACAAATTATTTGCTTAACATCTCATAGCTGTAAAGACATTTATATCTTAATTATGCACAAAGTATTTTTCATCATCAAATTTTTGGAACTATGAGTGCAAGGAATTACATGCATTAGAAATTTTAAGTGATGTGTATGGGCAAAAGCCAAATTTTCTGTTAAAAAGAAAAGTAAGCTCAGATGTAAGTTTGAGCAGTCTTTAAATAGATAATCATTAAATGAGGAGTATCTGTATAAAATTATCCAATTCTAATATTTCTGATCAAATTTATGCAATTCTCAATAATTTTTTATCACTTCCTGTTTTTATCAATAACCTTTAAATACACTCAAACTTGTTTTTATGCAGTCCTTTTTTGTGCAGCATATAAAAAAATTCCATCAAATGCATATTATGAATAAAAATTAATTAAAAAATGTAATTTAAAAAGAAAACAACAGAAGGCTGTCAAAATAACAAGTAAATTAAAAAGAATCCAACATGGCCCACCCGATATTACTATACTTGTACATAATGCGCCATCTAGTAACAGTAGTTGATAACTGTCCTGTGATTAATGTACATACTTCTTGGCTGAAAAATGTTCCTGCGTATAAATTCAAGTTTTCCTTGTTTGGATAACCAATTTCTAGCTATATCGTGAGGTTTTTGAGGTTTTGAATTATATATTTTCTATGTGGGATTTTTTTTAATGTGGTCCCTATTTACCGCATAAAAACAATATTTTCTTAAATGTGTTGCAAACAATATATTTTATAGCTGCTTATGAAGTTTCAGGATATTTTTTTATGCAATTTCTTTTATACGGTCCCTATCCCCCACACAAAAACAGGTTTGAGTGTACTTACTTAGCTCATGTAACAGAAAAAGTTTTTAATCAATTAAAATTAGTAGCTTTGCTACTAAAGCATATGAAGAAGACTTCTCCGTATATTGGGACAACACCAAAATAATAAAACCAATCACAAAGTAGGCAGCAACACTGCAGAGGCCATCGAGATGGATAAAAGAAGACGCAAAATGGATATAATCAACAATAATGACCCGGAAAACCTTCCCTTATCATGGCATTGGTGCACAAAAAATATGTGAAAAATTTTATTAATTTTGAACCATATATGATTTTTAAGAATTTTCTGAATTATATTAGCAGTGTTGCAGATCTTAAAATAATGGAGACCTATTCTAAAGAATGTAGAACTAATTGCATTCTTTATTACTTTATTCTAAAATATACATTGAGTAAGAGAATATTGATGAGGGCCTCTAAGATAGGCCGAAAACGCTTTAATTGATTAAAAACTTTTCCTGTTATGTGAGCTAAGTAAATATTAAAGATTCTCAATAGTTCTGATTAATTATCAAATATTCGGTATTTGCTTTTCATCCATATACATCTGACAGCTACTGTGTACCAGCTGGATTTCTATTGTCTCTATTGAAACAAAATTGCTTTTGCATGTAATAATTTTGTTTTTCTACTTGTAAACTTGTAATTATAAATATAAATCAATTATAAAGTGCTTTAAATAATAAAATGTTTTAAATTTTACTATAATAACTACAAAATAATTTACATAAATTCAACTTATATAACAGTACAAGGAATATGAGATTTAGATAAGTTGGAGAGTGTATGTACTTAATTATTTTATATATAGCTAGATCATAGGAATAGAAAAAATATCCTATCAAATATTTAGCATTTTAAAACTAAGAGTTAAGATCTAAGAAATGTCCTTAGATGTTATATATTGGATCAAATAATTTCAAATCAAAAGCAGAATTGGATATGTCACTAGAAAAACAGCATACTAAATATTTTTTAATCAAATGTGCTATAAATATTTTTTCTTCAGATTCCTTAATAGCGCAGTCTTTGACTTATGTAGATTTGACATTCATAGATTCATACTTATATAGTATTTCTACTTACAAGAAAAAATCTACTGATCAAAACATAAAACTATAATGCAAAAATTAAAAAAAATGCATGCTGCACAATAAATTACATTCTTTTTTTCATAATTATGCCATTTATGTATTTACTAGGTTAATTTTAGTAATAGGCCATGCCTAGATTCCTCCTGAAAAATTGGAGATGGACTGAACAGAATCTGGATCCTTCAAGATTGTAAGTGAATACTTTAAGATACTATCCAACTAACTTATATGCTCATTCCTTAATATAATTACTTGAGTGTTATGTTTTTGAAAGCAAAGTAGTAATCTATAGTTATGCTCTGACATATATATTTTGACTGATATTACTTTCACAGTATAATTCATCTTTACATAAGTCAGGAAATTTCTGTATTTTATTTAAAATAAATATATAATAATAAAAATCTATTTCAAGTGTTTTTATTTTGTTTCTATTCTATACTGCCAATAGCAGATATTTGCTGAAGTTATATAATAAATACAGAAAAATTTAATTAACATATTAATTCATTTTTATTTGTTAAATTATATAATTCATCTGCAACATATTCAAAATATCAAAGTATGTCCAGTGTCACCTAGGCACAATTTGAAATATATATTATATATTAGGAAAAACTGGTTTTGAT
The DNA here is from genome assembly GCA_000484575.1 of Olivierus martensii. Lineage (NCBI taxonomy): Eukaryota > Metazoa > Arthropoda > Arachnida > Scorpiones > Buthidae > Olivierus > Olivierus martensii. The sequence continues at coordinate 14,275 of AYEL01076365.1, forward strand.
TATTTACAGGGTTGATTTCTTTTACAGTTTCAGTCATTCAGTTGTTTTTTAATACAACCCTCTTAATTTTGAAATGCTCACAAACTTAAAAATCTATATATCTTTCCATTCTTCAATTTAAAAAAGAATTACTCAGAGGAACATTGAGATTCATAATGTGAGATATTATATATTATACCTACTGAAAATAACTGATCTTCATTGTATTGTCAACAGGATAATTTTTTTTAATTATATAAAATGTAAGTAATAATAATAAATTTAAATTTTATAGTAAAAACTTATTCATTTGTCATTTAACTAACTGAAAAAAAATCTAAACACAGTTTCATAGTTTTGTCCACTTATTCAATGCTTATTAAGTAACATTAAAACTTGATCAACAAAAAAATCACTTTACTTCATCTATTATTTATAACTTAATTGTGAATTATTATATAATGCTTAGTAAAAAGAACTCCAATCATATCATAATATAATCATAACTAGGGATTGTTAATTGAATAATTCTAAACAAGTCTAATTTTATCCTTAGTGTACAAATTTAGAAGTAAACTGATATTTTAATAATTATTTACCGTATTACTTCAAATTTGAGCCACAGTAGGATTTTAAAATTGGAAATTTGGAAAAAATAAAAACGATTTTATAATAGGTATTGAAAAATAAGAAACATTTTTATTTACTTAACAGGTATTAACATACATAATAAGCTAACTAATTTATTAAAAATATTCTTCAGATATACAATCACTTTCGTTTTTTTAAAAATAGCGCCAGGTATCTTATCCCAAACATATTCTATCAGTCTTTCATCAATTCGATGAAAGACTGATTAGAATATCCATACATTCTTTTATGCTCGAATTAAAACACTTAGGAAAATTTTCCTTAGGTACAATTTTTTTGTTTAAAATAAAAGTGGCAATTTGTTTCCACCAGAGGTTATAAACAGCATTATAGTAATTCATGATTTTTCTTATAATTAAAAATTTGTTTCTATCAGCAGTTATAAACAGCATTATAGTAATTCATGATTTTTCTTATAATTAAAATATGATCAGATATAACACAATTCTACAAGCTACTATCAAACAGCAACTGGATTAAATCAGAAAAGTAGGAACGGGGACCACCGAATAAACTATCATCAACGGTCTTAATACTACGTGCATGCTTAGAACATAAAACAAAAACCAAAACGTTGGGGATCAGGAGAAATAAGATGTTAAAATATTTGCTTTGAATTTAAGCCGCACTCAAATTTTACCATTATTACTAGTCGTTCAAAACCGTGACTTTGCAGCGTAAGCAAAACCCCGATCATTGGGGAGTGGGAGATTGGGAGAAATAAGATGTTAAAATATTTGCTTTGAATTTAAGCTGCACCCAGAAATTTACGTCTTAAAAATCCGAATAAAAAGTGCGGCTTAAATTCGAAGTAACGTGGTATTTTATTTATCATTATTTTGTATTATTTTTTAATTCTCTTTATGGTATTAATCATGCTAGAGTGCCACTATCTATTGGATTAATAATTAATTATTTTTAATTTAGTCTAAGGTGGCACCATCTCTTATTTAATAATTGAATTATAATTTTTACTAATTTCCCAAAATTAAAAATTTTCCTTGGCCAGGAGTTGAATTAGGATTTTTGGTTACCATCCAGACACTTGTTACTAAAAAGTTCAAAAATTATAGAAACTACTTGCTTAGTACTAAAGTAGATAAAACACAGCCCATTATCAAGTATATATTTTTATTTTAGAATAATGCTAAAATAAGAACAAAGACAAAGAAATTTGTCTTGTTCTTATATTGTACTGTTGGTATTCTTTTATAATTCTTAGTAGCACTGATGAGGGACTATTGTAGTACGAAAACATTATGCTAAAATAAAAATATATTACTTGCTAATGGGCTGTGTTTTATCTACTCCACTTGTTACTAGGAGTAAAATTCAGCTTGTTTAGAATTATTTGGTTAACAGTTCATATTTAGATTGAATTATGTGTTATGTGACTTGAAAAAAATCTGCCTGAATTTGCCATGAGGATTCATGGCTATGTTTAGCTCATTTGGGATTTAAATAGAAATAAAAAACTGACTTTTCAAGAAAGTTAGAACAACAAAAATTTAGATAATTCACGGAATAATTTATAATATAAAAAAGGAAAAGAATAGGATGTGGAGAAGATTTTCACAATATCAAACTGTGAAGTGTACTCAGTGAATCGGAATATATGAGGCTTCTATGGTGGCCTTTCGTCCTAATATACAGTGATACCTCGAGATACGAGTTTAATTCGTTCCGTAACCTTGCTCGTATCTCAAGCGGTATTTGTTTGTTATAGGTCTGTATTAGGATCAAGTCATTACTTTATAAAAATTGTATATTACATTTAATTCTCTCTTAAACTTGTGGTAACTTTTGCAAGACAAAAAGTTTAATATTGTTTTTTTAGTGTAATATTATTTTGTATTATTTTGCATAATTACTTTGTTGTTAATATTTCTGTTTGATCTTTTTGATAGATTCTCACATTTGCTGACTATATCTATTTATTATATCATATCTGCCTTTGCCATTCAGTTTTTAATAGTTGTATAATTTACAAATATTGAGTGATTATCAATATTTTCTGTCTTGTTCAAGTTACATCTATATAATTCCAGTGATCTAGCTTGCTGAGTGATTGTTTTCAATCAAATGCAATAATACTTCATGTTTTTATTTTTTGTTTATTTTAATTTCAGTTTTTTTATAATTTTATGCTAAAATTTATTCAGAAAATGTTTTTATTATTGTATAAATGCATATAAATAGAAATTTGAATAAAATACAATACATGTATAATGTAATAAATTATAATGCAATTTTTATTTTGCAGATATAAATGTTTTATACTTAAAAATATTATGTAATATTTAATTAAAAATATTAAATAATACTTTTGATTATATGAAATAATTTTGAAGATATGTAATATTTGTTATTTATAATAAGTCTGATCCATAATAATCATCAATGATGCATGAAGATATTCAGCAGAAAATTGTTAGTTTTAATATTCATTGAACTGTGTGTTTCTTTAAATCAACCAATAAATATTCCATATAAATAAAGTTAAGCAAGAGAGTTATCATCATTTTAATCTACATTTTATATTCCCATTGGATATATTTTATTTACTGCATTTACCACATTTTACAAGTTACATCTTTTCCAAGTTTACATCTTCTCTGTTTCAAGTTTACAAGTTTTATAACCCATTCTTATGTTGTTTTACTTTAAATCAAACAAACTATATAAGAAATAAAACTTATAATTTTAATTACAAATCTGTTCAATTATTTTTAAAAGCTGTGAAAAATATTACAGAATAATAATTCCATTAGAAAATTTTATTATTTTCTTCTCATTAGGGAACACCTCACAAACTGTGCTTGTGCTTATGAAAGTGTATGTTATTACAAAGTATATTATTTTTATAGCATATATTTTAGGAAAGTAATAATAAATATATTTATTATTTATAGTCTGTTCTAGAAATTTTCTCTTATCATCTTGCCATATGCTATTAGTGTTTTCACCAATGATAAATGATTTGAGTAAAGAAGCAAGCATAAGCACTAAGCAGAAATAACACCTTTTTTCACAAAGGAATGTTTACGATTCACAACTGGTCTACATCAGCTATTTAGCTGAGTAGACCAGTTGTGAATGGTCAAAACGTTCCTTTGTGAAATAAAGGTGTTATTTCTGCTTAGTGCTTAAGCTCGCTTCTTTACTCTTATTAGTTGCAGAATGTCTACAGCTTTAGATACATGATTTGTTCTTCTTTAAAATCATGCACTTTTCAATGTTCAGATTTCAGAGAATTGGTTCAAATCATAAATTTTTTTCTTTTCCTAAAAAGGTGATAATTATATTTCATCATTTGAATTTTATATTGATACTATAATTGTTAAAAACTCAAATGTTTCAAAAAGTTGACACTAAGAAAAACCTGGAAAATTCAAGCTATTCAAACTTTTTTGATAAATATTATTGGAGTATGCTTCATAATAAATGCACAGTTACAAAGATCACAAATTGATTGGTCTTCACTCATCAAGCAATATGAGTAGCAAATATGGGATTCAGTTGTGCCATGCACAGAATCTTTCTAGAACAACTTCCTTTCCCTTGTTTTCCAATGCTAGATAATTTAGATTGATGTCAGGAAGTCATGAAGATTGTTACAGATCTAGTCATTCCAAGATTTTAATCGTAACTGTGACAACTACTTTAAAAGCAACATCAAAACATTGCTCTAAATAGAAAGAGCTTGGTATTATTGCACAATCTTTCCCTGTTTCAATACAATGGGTCATCAGTTACGAACAGTTCGGACTAGAGAGAAAATCAGACAATGAGCACTTTCGTGAAAGATTTTTATGTTCGGACAACGAACATCTCACAGAACAAACTGTAGGATCTGCGGACTGACAGAATGACAAGCTTAGCCCTTTTGCATTCCTGGACTTATGGGTAAAGATAGGAGAACAGTGGTTTTCTCGATTAAAATGAATTTGGAGACAACTTAAACAAATCAAAGATTTATTAAGGAGATAAGAGAGAGTTTTGCAATCTTTTGGTCTTGCAATGGCACCCAAACTAGGTTGAGGTCAATAGGCTTGAAGAACTCTCCAACAACAATGCTATACATCACTTCTGAAAAATCTTAAAAGAAGAGAGAAAAGCAGTCGACATTAGACAGATTCTTTAATGGCCCATAAATGGAAAAAGCATGATAGATGAAAATGCAAGATTGTATATGTATATATTATTACATATAAATAAATGTAGTAAGAAATTAATATAATTTTTATTTTTTATTTTTTGGATCTCCAGAATGAATTAACCAATTTCCCATAAAAATCTATGATAAATTGATGATTGGTTAATGAACAATTCAGGTAATGAACATCATCTTTGAATGGATTATGTTTGTTAACGGATCACCTACTGTACCTGCATGCTATGGAATAATTTTTTGTTTCTCATTAAGTATACTATTTACCAATTTAAAAAGACTTTTTCTAACTTAATTAAAATTCAAGCTTGTTTGTGAAAAAGATTAAGATTCAGTCATCTTTTTATTAAAAAACTAGTTTTTTTGATCAGACTGACCTATGCCAACATTTTGCAGCACTTAAGACATCAATTACAATTGAGGATGATTTGAATTTTCTTTTGTCATAATCTTTCTACTTCTATCTTCAAATCTTTATATTTTGTGATCTCTCGTCAAAATCGTCATATCAGTTTTACTATCTTTGGATTGATGAGGGGGATGTTAGTAGGGAATTATGTCCCTTATGATAAAGACGAACTTCGTCAACACCTGAGTTTTAACTTTTTCCAGCCCTTCACTGTTGTTTTTCCCAGTTTGGAGAACTGGGGAGGGGGATTTGGGACCAATATCAAGGATGGTTTGGTCTGGTTTATGAACAGTTCTAAAACCACTACTGATGTTGGGGCGGGGGTTTACTGTGAGGGGACGCAGATGTTTTATTCCTATACCCTTGGGTGGTTGCTACTGTCTTTCAGGCAAAAAATTTTGCTATTTCTGCATGTGTTAGAATCAATCTTGATAGGGATTATGCTGGTCAAACATATTTTTATCCTATCTGACAGTCAGGCTGCTCTTAAAGCACTTGATTTATTTTTATCCTATCTGACAGTCAGGCTGCTCTTAAAGCACTTGATAAATTCCCATATTTTTTCCTATCTGACAGTCAGGCTGCTCTTAAAGCACTTGATAATTCATCCTATAGTCAGGCTGCTTTTAACCCTTTGCGCTCCTGAAAAATATTTTTTTTATTGGTCTACCGCTATCGCGCGGCTATTTAAAAAAATTATGATTTATTGTTTTTTTGTCATAACTTTTTTGAATTTTAACATTTTGACACGAAAAAATTGGATTTTGTCGGCAATATACCGTACTCTGATACCCTTTTTTAATTTTGGATGAAGAATCAAAAGAATAAAAGAAAAAAAATACGAAAGCAATTAGGCCTAATTTGCATATGTAAACAATATGTAATTTTTCAAATTATTCATGATTTCGGGTATCGGATAAAAAAAATTCTTATATATTTACATTCTTGATGATATTCCGCATCTAATAATACCAAATACTTCATAATTCTAAAAACTTTTTTCGCTTCACGAAGACAATTTATGAACTGAAATATGATCCCAGATTGTAATTTGATATTCTGTGTAAACAAACAATCGTATTATCCCTCTCGCAAACGAAATACGGTATTCTACTACATAAATGTTTAAAATTATTGTTTATTTGGCATTTTTCATTATATTTTCTTAAAATAAATGTGAGATGAATACTTTTTATTTTATAAGAAGTATTAGTATGTATGAGAATGGTCGACTTTGTTGAAAATTTATTTATTTTAATAAATATTGCTATAATTTGTATACGTAGCTATCATCCTGCCATCTGTATGACAGATTTAGCACTGATTTTCGAAAAATTATCGCTTTTTATACGTTTTTTACTCAAATTTATATCAGTGCCTTTTAAAAATGGCGGATGGTGAACTATTTCTCCGTATTTAGATATTATAAGTCATTAATTTTTCAAAAAATAGTTAAAATATAATAATAATATCGAAGCATATGGTAATAAAATGCCTTTCTCAGGGAAAAATGTAATATATATATTACATTTTTCCCTGAGAAAGATGGACCCTTTTCCCCATTTTTCCCTTTAAGACTTGGACGAAGCATGCATATATATATATATATATATATGCATGCTTCGTCCAAGTCTTACATTCG
>AYEL01076366.1:0-49856 GCA_000484575.1 Olivierus martensii
CTGATAAGTTAAAATTTATAAATTTTTAAATAACACTAATTTATCGAATTTTGTGTGTGAAAAAGCGCTAAAATCGTATTATTTACAAGGGGCCAAACTTTCCCAAATTTTAATTTACTGGATCAAGATATCTGTAAAAAAGAAGTAAGGATAAAATCAGAAGGAAATGTAGAACATGATAGAGAAAGTTGGAAAATTCGGACGATCCGTTCTTGAATTTTTGGCGGTCCAAAGATGGCACTTATATTAGTAAATCCGATTATAAAACGATTAAAAAATTAATTAAAAATCTAAATTTTACCAAAATTTTGGTTACTATGATAAAACAATGAAAAATATGACAGAAAATGATATTTTGAAAATTTATTTTTCAATATAAATAAAAATAAGGGCACCAGACCCTGTTAATAACGTTATTGACAACGGAGTTGTAGCAGGTCTTCGGCCTGTCAAGTACGTTATTGACACCGGAGTGCAAAGGGTTAAAGCACTTGATAGTTCCCGATTTGTTTCAAAGCTTGTTTGGGACCTGAGCCTGCCCTGGATATTGGATCTGATGCTTTTGGGTGAGTCGTCAAGGACTGGTTGGCGGCCCAGCATCTCATTTCCTGGAGGTCTGTCTCTGGTATTAGACAGGCGAAGGCTCTCATTTTGGGTTGCTCTGCTCAGCGAACTAAGGAGTTTCTTTCACTGAACAAACTAGAAGTTAGGCAAACTTGAAGCCTTGTTACAGGGCTTCTTACAGGGCACTGTCATCTTAGAAGACATCTTCATTTGATTGGCCCTATGTGTAGAAAATGTTAATATAATATGGGAGGAGTATACATGTGTAGATGATGTCAGTATGAGGAGGAAACTCCTCTTCACATTTTAGATGTGTAGAAGATGTCAGTATGAGGAGGAAACTCCTTTTCACATTTTGTGTGAATGTGTGGCCCTTGTGTGAATGTGTGGCCCTTCAGGCTTAGATGATCTCTTGGGGATGTGTATTTTCCTGTTCCAGAGGATATGGCTTAGGCTTGATCTCTTGGGGATGTATTTTCCTGTTCCCGAGGATCTTGCTTCTGTTGGGGATGTATTTTCCTGTTCCAGAGGATCTTGCTACTGTCCCATTGAGTGTTTATTTTAAAGACAGGACTTCTGGGATGATTTGATTGAGGGTGCACAATAGACCATTGTTAGTCCTGGTACTTGGGTTGGGTATGCTCCTCCCTTTACTACTACTACTATCTTTGGATATTGCCTCATCTACAATTTAAATCTTCTTTTCAATAATTGTTACATCCAGAATGTTGGGGATGAGATCTTTATCAGTTTGGATTCAAAAATTCCACAATATTTTCTGCCTTAGCCCTTTCAATAACTTTTTTTAAGCTTGTGATCCTGCCAATTAATACTTTTTGGTGCATGATATTTCTTGCATATGCTCGAATGCACCATTGTGGCATCTTTATTATGCCTTTTCAGTTAATCTTGCAATCATAGATAACGTATTCCATCATTTCTTCTGCCCCTTTGCATAAACAGCATTGCTGCCATTATATGATTTCTCAATCTGTGTTTTTATTAAATTTATACAAAGGGCCTGTTCTTGTGCTTCCTACTAAGACCTTCTGTTTCCTTTTTCAAAGCACCTTTTTTCAACTGTTGTCATGTTTTTGCATTGTTAAGTTTTCCATGGATGTTTTAAGATAATGATTATGGAAGATTTTATTTTGAGCTCTATTTTTTTGATAAGTATCTTGTCTTTTGATTTCAATAAACCTATCTTTAAAACTTCTTTCAATGCCTCTTTATTTTCCTTAATACATCCTCCAGACAAAAGTCTGGAATATTTTTTGTTATAACTGTCGTTGTTGTTATGTTTCATCTTTATTTCTTTAAAGGATGTTTTTCTATAGCAACTTGGGTACTTGGAATATATTATTCGATAAAAACAGATAAATCATAACCACTTTTAATCTTCATTTAATTAGCAGGAAAAGAGTTTTCTTCATATTATTTTAAGCCATGCATGGACAAAAGTATGGAATAGATTAAAATCATGGACATAAGTTTAGAATAATGAAATGCAAAACATTGTTATATGGAAATTAGTTAGCAACATTGAAATATAAAGATACTAGGATTTATACAAAAACCAACTTTTTTTAAAAAACCGGTTTTCTAATTCCAATATTTCAAAAAAACTTGGTTAAACCTGTTTTCAAATTTACTCAAAAAAGTAAAATAATTAAGACATTCAAAAATATTTTATGGAATTACAAAAAATATTACAAAATAAAATATACAGCACACTAAGCAAATAAAAAATAAAATAACTAAAATACATACAAAATATAAATTATAAAAATTTTTATTTCATTTAGTAATTTTCTTTAGGAAATATGATTTCCAAAATATAAAATGCCCACTGAATGATTGCTTAATTTTGTTCTTATTCTAGATTGGGACTGTCCAATGTTCGGCCCAACATAAAATCATAAACTTCCTTAAAACATTGAGATATTTATGTACTTAATGAAGTCTTTATTATTTAAATACCTATCTACAATTCCTATTATCATTTTCTAAAATATTTCTTATTTCTGTGATTAAAACTTCTAACCCACTCAAAGATTTTTAAAAAATTCTAAACAAAAAGAAATCAAATATTATTATGGTCAAATCAACCAAACAATCTAACCAAACTTCCCCTGGTAGACAAAGTCTAAATTACATTTTTATAACGATTATTTTTGAATTAAAGCTATGGTGCCACCATCTGTTGAGTTCAATGATTATTTGAATCAAAGCTATGGTGCTACCATCTGTTGAGTTATTATTAATATAATAAATTTAGAATTTAGAATTAAGGTGGCGCCATCTAGAAATTAATGATTATACTATAATTTTTAAATTATAGTATAATCATTAGTTAAATCATTATTCTAGGCAATATTTTTCCAGATAATTTAATAATAATGAGTTTTTGAAGCCAGTGGAAATAACCTAGATTTCTTTGTTGAAATATCAAATATAGCAAAAGTTTATTGCAATTTCAAGTCAAAATGTTAACATTTTCTAAATTTTAATTCTAGTTTTTAAAAACTGGCAAATACTAAAAGATACTCATTTGCCTATTAGTTAGACAGAAGTGCTTTTCAAATTGTTTGCTTGTTATTATCTGTCAGAGAAATGGAAAAAATCAAAGATCTTGGCAAAGAAAGAAAAAAATTGATAATTCATTATTGTAATGATGAGAAAAACCAAAATGAAATTACTCATTTATTGAACTGTTCAGAAGGAACTGTATTAAAAGTGATTGCTAAATTTCAATCAACTGGAGATGTAAAAAACTTGCCTCAAAGTGGTCATCCATGTGCAACAACATTGAAACAAGATTGAAAATTGATTGATATTGCCAAAAATCATCAATTTGCTTCCTCATCGGAGCTTATTATGAGTGAAGAACTATTGACACCAGCATCTCAAACAAAATAGCAATTTGAAGATTCAAAGAAAAAGGTTACATATCTTGTAAAACCTAGAAAAAAAAACCTTACTTTACAGAGAAGCAAAACAGTGTGTGTCTTAAATGGGCAAAAGCACATCAAAAAGAACTAGAGTGAAGACAATTGGAAATGTGAAATGTTTACAGATAAAACCTGATTTTGTATTGGCTATGACAATAACATTGGGAGCAAAGAAAAACTGATAAAAATTCAAGCCTGAGTGTTTTCTTTCTGCAGTGAAATTTTCAAAAGAGATAATAGGAAGGTGTTTGGGAGATGGAAATAATTAAAGGAATTGTTGATACTGATACATATCTAGAAATTTTAGAGTGCCTAGTGTTAAAAACTGTAGAAGACCATTATGAAGATGGTGACTTCATTTATCAATAGGGCAATTCTTCATGCTACAGAGCAAAATAAGATGAAAGATTGATTTGAGGATAAAAAGATACAGTATTTGTCATGGCCAGCTAACAGTCCCAATTTAAATCCAATTCAGTTTCTGTGAGGTATCTTGAAGAAAACTGTTCAACAAGAGAAACCCAGTAATTTTGAAGAATTAAAAAACACTTTGTTTAAGGCTGGTCACTGACATGTAAGTTTCTGTTGCACAACAGTTTGGTTGCAAGAGTGACTTCCAAGGGTTTATATGACAATGTGCTGACATGCAACTGCTCAATTGGCCATCTAAACAGTAAACAGTTTGTATTGTAGTAGTAGTAGTAGTAGTAGTAGTAGTAGTAGTGAGATCATGCCTAATCACGAAAGGGCCACACATTCACACAAAATGTGAAGAGGAGTTTCCTCCTCACACTGACATCTACACATAGGGCTATCAACAAGCCCAATCAAGTGAAGATGTCTTCTAAGATGACAGTGCTCTGTAAGAAGCCCTGTAACAAGGCTTCAAGTTTGTTCAGTGAAAGCAACTCATTTTGCTGAGCAGAGCAACCCAAAATGAGAGCCTCTGCCAGCCAGTCCTTGACAACCTGCCCAAAGACATCCGAACCAATGCCCAGGACAGGCTCAGGTCCAAAAAAGGGGTGAAAAGCCCCTTCCTTGGCAAGCCTATCAGCAACCTCATTGCCCCCAATCCCCTTGTGCCTCGGCACCCAAACCAGTTGCACCCTGTTCTTGGTGGCCAGTTCCTCAATGAGAAGACGGCATTCCCAGACTAGTTTTGAAACAAATCGGGAATTATCAAGTGCTTTGAGAGCAGTCTGACTATCAGATAGGATAAAAATATGCCTACCAGCATAATCCCTATCAAGATTAATTCTAACACATGCAGAAATGGTATGTACCAGCATAATCCCTATCAAGATTAATACTAACACATGCAGAAATAGAATCTAGTTTACCAACATAATCCCTATCAAGATTTATACTAACACATTCAGAAATTTACCAACATAATCCCTATCAAGATTAATTTTAACACATGCAGAAATAGCAAAGAATTTCTGCCTGAAAGAAGTGGCGAACTGCCCAAGTGAAAAGGAATAAAACATCCGAGTCCCTTCGCAGTAAACCCCCACCTCAACACCAGTAGTTGTTTTAGAACCATCCATAAACCAGACCAAACCACCCTTGATACTGCACCCAAATCCCCCTCCCCATCCCCCATACTGGAAAAAATAACAGTGAAGAGTCAGAAGAAGTTAAATCTAGGTACCATGTAATCCTTAACCATCCCAAGAATGTTACTATGTGTCCTATCCCACTCAAAAGATAAATGCTCCACCTTATGGGTCCAAGAAATCCTTTGCCCCAAAGACTGAAGCCTATAATAGCCCTCCCGGGCACACGCCTCAACAAACAAATGCAGAGGAGGAATGCACAAGAGAACCTCAAGAGCAGCAGCCCTCCCAGGCACACGCCTCAACAAACAAATGCAGAGGAGGAATGCACAAGAGAACCTCAAGAGTGGCAGTAAGAGCAGTATTCATAGCCCCAGTAATATCTTCCCAAGTTTGGCCTGACAAGTCTTAAGTATTACCCTTTGCCACCAAACAATGGCAGCATAAGTAAGAATAGGTCTTACAATCATGGTATAAATCCAAAACAACAGCCCTGGCCTAAGACCCAAGTCTTACCCAAAATACCCCTGCAAGCCCAAAGAGCCCTATAGGCCTTCCCAACAACAAAATCAACGTGTGGCTTCCAAATCAAACCCTTGTCAAGCATAATGCCAAGGCCCCACAACAAACTCAACATGTGGCTTCCAAGTCAAACCCTTGTCAAGCAAAATGCCAAGGTATTTGACCTGGGTAGAAAACTGAAACCTTTTACCGAAGAAGGTCGGCTCAGTTAACCCTACCGTCTTCTTTGAGTTAAAGGGACGATAACAGTCTTAGCCAGATTAACAGACAATCTAACCCTATTACACCAGTAAGAAACTGTATTAAGAACTGTCTGAAAGACTTCAGAAACAGTCCTAGGAAATTTCCCCACCACAATGATGGATATATCATCAGCATATCCAACAGTGAAGAAACCCTTCCCATTAAGTAAAGCCAATAGCTTGTTCACCACAAGGCTCCAAAGAAGGGGAGAAACACCCCCCCTGTGGACATCCCCTGTTAGTGAGAATCATAACTTCCTCCTCATAGAGTCTGCTATAAACAACTCTATGCCTCAGCATGGAGCCAATCCAACAAATAATCATTGAACTGACTCCATGTCTGGTAGCAGCAAGGCTAATTTGCTCAAAAGAAGTAGAATCAAAAGTAAATAATTCAGCTCAATTTTTAAAAGTGGAAAAATATATTTATTAAACATGAAGATCTTTCAACTTTATTAAGCCATCTTCAGCACAACGTATAAGAATTCGAACCATTATGCATTAGAGTCAAAAGCCCCTTGAATATCAAGGAAAGCACCAAGGGCAATCTCCTTGTACCGAATAATCCTCTCAATGAGCAAAACAACCTCATGAAGATTCTTCAATAAAAAGGACTGATTGGACGATAGGACTTAGCCTCGGTATAAGAATTGCGCCCGGATTTAGGTATAAAAGATACCCCCATATTGATAGGCAAATTGGCTGCGACAAAGGGGGATCCTAACCAAGGCCCCATCCCTAATAAACCTATCCACCAACCTCTCCAACTTCTTCAATAAAAAGGACTGATTGGACGATAGGACTTAGCCTCGGTATAAGAATTGCGCCCGGATTTAGGTATAAAAGATACCCTCTCCTGCCTCCAGGACCATGGAACGTAGCCAAAAGCCACACAGGCCCGAAAGACACGGCAAAGAAGGGAAACCAGAACATCAATGCCCTGTTGCAAGAACACTGGCAAAATACCATCTGGTCCCGCCGACTTAAAAGGCTTAAAAACACTTATAGCCCATCTAATGTTAGATTGATTAATCATCCCCCTCACAAGATCCCAATCCTTCCTCGAGGCATGATAATCACGCCCATCAAGGTCAGACTGCACCTGCAAGGAGGATGAGTCCTCAATCAAAATAGACTCAGGAAAGTGTACCCGAAAAAGTTCCTTTAAAGAGTCCGTGCAAGTACTAGTCATACTGCCATCAGGCAGCTTAAGAGATCCAACCCTGCAATAATCCCCATTAGACATTATCTTCACAAGTCTGGATACCTCAGGTATATCCTCAATTCCCTGACAATACCGTTTCCAGGAAGACCTTTTATCCTTTCTAATGGCCTTATTATAACCAGTGAGAGCGCTCCTATATGTGTCCCAATCATCAGTCCTCTTAGCTTTATTAAAAAGCCGCCTAACAGTACGTCTAAGACTGCCCAGTCATTCATTCCACCAAGGAACTCGCCTTGATGAGTGACCAGTCCTGACAGGACAATTTTGATGGTAGGATAAGAGAATTGTTTGTTGAATCTGGTCAACAGTCATCTCTAAATCCACCACAGAGCAAAATTTGCTCTGTACATCCCCCAAGTTAAATTTAATGTCTTCTCTAAAGGAAGCCCAATTAGTCCTCCGAGGGTCTCTATATGTCTGAGTAACCTGATTGGGTGCCATACCCTGTAAATTAAAGCAAATATATCTGTGATCCGACGAAGCTCACCAGATACATCCAATTCTTAATTAGGTCAGAAATACTCTGAGTCCCTAATGTTAAGTCAATGACTTCCCTCCTATTGACAACAGCAAAGGTAGGCTCATTTCTCCTATTCAGAATAAGAAAGGTTAGTATCCATCAGAAACTCCAATAGGTGCTCTCCCCTTCGGTTGATGTCGTTGCTACCCCAAACAACATGATGAGAGTTAGCATCGTTACCCCAAACAACATGATGAGAGTTATCATCGACACCAACCAATAAATCAAAATGATTCTTATGACAAAATTCCACCAAAGACTGAACTCAGGTGTTGGTGGAAGTTCGTCGACAAAATTCCACCAAAGACACAATCTCAGGCGTTGGCGGAAGTTCGTCGACAAAATTCCACCAAAGACTGAACTCAGGTGTTGGTGGAAGTTTGTCTTTTATCATAAGGGAAATAAGCAGAGGAAACAATAAATTCCCTACTAGTACCCCTCATCTAGCTTCACCCGAACAGTAGTAAGATCCCTTGTACAGTAATCCCAGACAGGTGAAACATGTATGTTATTCCTAATGAAAACACAAGACCACTATCAGAAGTACAAGAAGTAAAAGAAAACAACTTACCTTCCTTGCAATGAAGCTCCTGTATTAGGCCCTTATAGTGCCACGGCTCTTGATTAAGAGCAAGGTCATAGCAGCCGACCCAAAAGGGCAAAAGAAGCTCGGGAGTGCTGGAGGTTGATCTGAATAAACCTCAGGCCCATGACATTACCGTTAAGGTGGGCAGAGATCCATGCCCTCCTCCATTGACTGGGCGTTGGAAGGACCAGTGGTACTCACAGAAGCCCGATCCTTATCAGCAAGCCCAACTAGTTCATGCCCCTTTTCAGGAGCAATCACCGAAGCTATCGGTCTCCCAGACTTGGAGTTAGGATCTGAAAGTACTTTAAAGGTCCCTTGATCGACCTCAGAAAAAGTCTTAAAATTGACCACCTTGATGGCCTTTGCCAAAGCAAGATCTACCATCAGAATTAAATGCTGTCCTTTAGCATCCCTACTACGACCCAAGACCCTCCAGTTTTCAGTCTTGAACCCCGGGTTGAATATTTGGAGTGGAGCGAAAAGCTGGTACATGTTCTGCATACGCATGTCCGCAGTACGATAAGCCATCTTCACAGGCTTGGGAAGGTTCATCACAGGAATAACCCTTAAATGAATCCCCTGCCCAAGAGTACACTCATCCAAAAGCCGGGTAAGTCACTGACAGGTGAACTCATTTATACAAGTATAAATGAGTGCACCATTGTCTAAAGTATAACCTTAAGCAGTGCAAGGTCTCCCCAGAAGGGATTCCATCCACACCACTCAGGATCCTGTCCAAGCAGTCACCATCTTGAAGTGTGCATAACCCTCCTTGATGATGGCTAACTGAAGAGAAGCCACAGCCTCGAAATAAGATCAGGGCTGAAAGCTCTGGGACCTCCTCATAAGAGGGGGTAGACAACACAGATCTGATTCTCTTGCCAGCACCAGGAGTACTAGCAGGAGGATCAGACAAAGAAGGTAATTGGGAAGTGCCGTGCGGTAGCTGAGAGCCACCGACACCAGCAGCTTCCCTTTTAGCCCTCCTCCGTTTTCGCCTAGCCGTTCCAGACAAACGCGTCCTTTGGGGAATAGGTTTACTCCCGGAGGCAGAAATGACACCAGGAGACTGCTCCACCGTCTCATCACCCTGAGACACACCAGTGACCCCAGCGCCCTCAGATGAGGTACCAGGGCCACCACCCCCACAATGGGGCAGAGAAGCAGCCTCCCAGAAAAAGTTTTAGAGTTTAAATTTAGAACATCTATGCCAAAAAAGCTAAACTGGAGGAAATGTAAAAATTTGCCACCCAGTTATCCTCCAATACAGGCGGGAGGCTGACTACGACAGGGTTTCGCCTGGTGCCCTGAAGGGATTGTTAGCAACACTACATCTTTTACTACTCCAGTGCCACTCAACTCTCAGCACGATGCCTTACACCTTAGTTTGGGTAGGGCGCTCTCTTAGTCTGCCCCCTTACCTTCAACCTGTCCGGCATGGGAGACCCTACCAGTAGCAAAGCTACCGCCAGCATAGCAGATCAGGATCCTTGGAACACGCAAGCTCCCTCACCACGACAAGATGGAGACGCCAACGAGGGAGAGTTTGTATTTTAACACAAACTATTCAATTGCTCAATTTCATCAACTGTTTTGTGCCATACATATTTAAACACATGTAAGCTCATTTGCATCCAAACAGTTGCATTGAAGAGGAGAAAGACAATCAGTTTTGTGAGTGAAACATATCTTTTTGCACTTGTGATGACAAGCAGTCAAAACAATTGACAAAGACAAATCCTTCCTTCTGTCTTTAATATCAGCTTTCAAGAAGTTGAATGATGCACAAAAGATGATGCAAAATGGAGTTTCTGACTACATTAAAATACCTGACTCAGTCAAGCTTACTCCTATATGCCTCAAGGCTACAGGACTTATCCAAGCTCTGGATTCAATGGTTTTACAGAAAATTATTTTCCACAACAAAATCCACTTAGCTATAGTGTACAAAACTACTCTTCAGAATTCTCGATGCCAAATCCCAGTTCTGAGTGCTATCTCACAAGCAAATAGGAGTTGTAGTATTGAATCTGTTACTCCTTACCAAGATATTGCAGACTTTTTCTGAAAAATTAATATGCAGTCCAAAGACTGCATATTAAACAAGATATTAAATAATGATATTCTATACTTTTGTCATTGTTTTCATCATAGTCTATATTTTTTGTCCAGTAGGAAATATAATTAAAGTGAAATAAAAAAATCTTCTACTAGAGGGATCATGTTCCTCCACTTCGTATCTTGATAAGTGATATAAGGCAGTCTCAGATCTAGAAATTCAAATTTGCACTTAAATTTAATTTTTGATTTAAAAAAATTAATAAAACTTTTATAACTGGTAACGTATTTATTTTTTTCCTTAAAGCAATTGCAAGCCTTTTTGCTAGAGCAGGAATCAGCAAACTTTTGAGCCAGAAGAACCAAACCTAATCCTTTCAATAATTTAAAAATTATTCAAGAGCCATAAATATATTTTTACATGGCACCCTCTACTGGATAAGGCTCATTGTCTTTGGTCTCTGCCAAGGTCTCTACTGGCCATTGATACTTCTGGACAATGTTGCATTGCCCAGTAGAGGGTGCATGTGTGCTCACTTATTAGCATTATTAGTCACTTTGATTAACTCTCTGCCTATCATGTGCTCAACCAACTCTCCACTCCCTCTGTATACCAATGTTGCATTACCCAGTAGAGCAGGGGTGGGCAAAAGGCGGCCCGCGGGCCGGATCCGGCCCGCGAAGGCATCTTAAAACTTTTTTATTTTTATTGATAATTTATATTTATTGACATGTTTTTCTATCATTTCAATAATTTTTATTTTTATTTTTTATAAATATTCAAAAATTTATAAAAAAATTTAGATCAAAAATCAACATATATAAAAATCATCTCATCTCATACTTATAATATTTTTTACTCTAATTGGCTTTGAGATGCTTTATTGTCTTACTACATTTAATATTATGTGCAGCACAGTAGGCTTGGCTAAAATATCCCAGAAAATGACTGGATGCCATAAAAAAATAAAATTTATGTCTTTTTAAATAGCCTCAAGATACAAATGGATTTTCTTGTTTTTTGCATATAGAACAATAAAAATGAAACAAAAGATGAATGCTTAAGAAATATTATTGTTCAATTTAACAGAATTAACAAATATATTTGTATTATCTACAATATTTTATAATTTTTCAGAATTTTATAGTTCATCATAAGAAAAATTCAATTTTTACTTAAAATTCCAAAAATCTAATTCATTTCCTACTTACAGAATTATTTTCATATAATATATTAAAAACTGAAAAGAGGTGATGAAAAAATCCAAATTCTACCAAGAGGATCCATTCAAAATAACTCATAAAAACATAATTAAAAAAATTGAACCAATAATGAATTCAGCCAATAAGAACAATAAACTGATCTGCAATATCTATATTAATTAAATCAGGATAGAATTTTTTTAACTATTGTTTTTCATTCTACTTCCATGCCATATAGCAGCGTTTTCCCAAACTGTATTTTGCGGAACACCAGTGTTCCACGGAAGATCAATAAGTGTTCCGTAAAAAATTATGAAAATTAATATAAGTCTCATATAATTTAATTAAAATACTGTGACAAGTTGAAATTGGAATCACTAATTTATTTTACATAATTATAATTTGATAATAAATGTTAGTTTTGCCTAATTTATTTATTTATTAATATTTACCAATACTATAAAATAACCAAAGTGTTCCATAAAAATTTCAGGATTTGTGAAGTGTTCCATCATAGAAAAAGTTTGGGAAACACTGCCATATAGACATGTTAAAGTCTACAGATGCCAGTTATACAGGGTGGGCCAAGTTAAAAACCCAACCAAATAATGAACATATGAACTGCAAGGCTATTTTATTTTATATTTTTATACATGTTACACATTTTGTAATATCATATATAATAAAGGAATAAGCGTGTGGAGTCCATGTTTCTGTGCATGTGCGAACTCCCGCACCAGAAATGTTGCCGATACTACAAGTATTTTCTCTCACTTCGATTCTTTAATCGCGTCTTTTAGAAAACTAAATCTCAATCTCATAAATTCTGCTTTAATCATCATAGTTTACTTCCTATTTATGTTTGTATACTTCTTTTTGTTATTTGACTTCAATGGTAATCAAGGCAAAAGGAACGAGTTAAAACAAATTAAATTGAAATCCATTATAAATAGACCTGTTGACATTAGAGAACAAACTTGAAATTATGAAATGTCACGAGAATAGCGCTTCGTTTGTTAAAACTGGCATGAGAATTCAATAAATGAGTCATCTGTATGAAAAATTATTCTGAGCAAAGAAGAGATTAAACAACATGGAATGAACTCTGCTTCTTATATGTCAAAAGATCACGAGAACTCAATCTTCTACAATAGAAAATACGGAACACCTTCTAATGATCTGGATTGGAGATTGTAATCAGAAAAAGATTCCTTGAGTCAAATGGTAATCAAGGCAAAAGGAACGAGTTAAAACAAATTAAATTGAAATCCATTATAAATAGACCTCAAACCACTCGGTTTTACATAGCACGGACATTACTTGGAACCAAATAATCGCGCTATACAAGGTATTCCTTTACTTGGAAAATACAAATAGTTAACAACAATGATCTGTTTCTAATGTTTGTGCAGACTATGGATCCCACGTTGGTAGAACTCAGCGGAATTTCTCGAAAACTAGTGCATGTATCACTTCACTGAGGATTGGAACCGTGGTCCTCGCAGATGGTTGTTTAATGAATAAAACAAATGATAATCCGAAGGTGCAATATCAGGGGAATATGGGGGATGCATTAGTGTTTCCTAACCAACTCGGATAATGGTGTCACAGACGATCTTAGCAACAGAAAGATGGCTTCGTCCTCTAACAGAAAGATATCTTTGTGATTTACAAGCGCTGGCTCCATGGTTTTCAGTTTTTCATGCACACGTTCCAGTTGTTGAGTGTACACAATTGCATTGTCTGTCTGGCCATGTGGCAGCAGTTTCCAATGTACGATAACCCGAACATTCACCAAAACAGAGCATAACATTCTGTTGATGCAGTAATAGTTTTATTTGTTTGGGAGGAGGTTCATTTGCTGCCAACCATCAATGAACCATCAACCATCGAATATAGTAAAGAACACACTTCTCATCACAGATCAGTACTCTGTCCAGAAATGAATCCTTCTTTTGATGAGACAGCAAAAAACACAGGCATTTGCTCCTGTCGCTTTCTGAGGCATAGTCAACTCGTGGGATCCATCATCCCACTTTATATCGTTTCCCACACTAATGGAGGTGTGGTCGAATGGTTTTTGTTCTGCAGTTGAATGTTTCTCCCAATGTTTCACGTTTGCCCACTATCAGCCTCAATAGCTGTTTTGAATGCCTCTTTATCTACAGCTTGTGGACGTCTTGTACATGGTGTGTCCTAAAAAGATTCATCACTGTCCTTAAATTTGTTAAACCACCGTTATACTGTCCGGTCATTTATCACATCTACCAAATGCCTGCGCATATTTTTCTTCACGCTGCAAGCTTTCATTCCCAGTTTATACTCATAGCATACAGGTCCGTATAAACTTGTTTGAAGTTCCCCATGTTTGACCTGCTCGCTGACATCCCTCTTTAACTGTGGTGACCACTACCAGCCGATTATGAGAGGAAACATTCAATAATCTATTACCTTCCTCTGATCTATTTCATCTCTAAAGGAACACTGTGGGGAGCGTATGCAATTTGATCAGATGAAAATCAAACAGAACTTTATTGATTGCCTGATAAATTTCTCTATTTTCTTTCAGTAATACCATTTTTAATACCTTCTTTAAATAATTTTTTTCTTAAAATTATTCAAAATGTGATTAAGTTTATACAGTATGTCCTATAAAAGTAAAATTATGTTTTGACATCTTCACATTTTTTCAATCTTACAGAACAATTTGAGAAAAACTTTTAATTTTTTGCATAGCTTTTCAATCTATGATTATTAAGAGGCAGGGCATTCAAGTGATCATCATAACACTAACATCAACTGTTCTAACAGAAAAGGTGAAAATATCACATTTTCGTTTGCACAAACATTTATAAAGTGAAATTTACAGTCCTCCGACATGAAAAATTTCAACAATAAGTTATAATAATTTGTATAGGAATAATTCAAAGTTGAGATCTATGATTTTTATTAAAAATTTATGATAGTATGTATACGTAACTACAATTAAATATCTCAACTTTAAATCATTTATGATTTGGATTTACATATCGTAAATAATTTGTTTATTCTTAAGTTTGGTGGCTGGCAGTATGAAAGCCAATAGACAAATCCTTGGTTCAGTATAACGTATTATCTTAATATGAAAAAGAATTTTAAATGGATTCTCCAATAATGTTATACTTTGAATCAATTTTAGGAATTAGAGAATAATCATAAATCTTATTGTTTTCGGCATTACTGAAAAAATTGTAGACATTACTCAAGAAAAATGCTTGATCCATAGAAACGATGGCATCAAATTATGAATTTGCTTTCTGAATGGTTCCTTTATTCTTACATATCTCCGAAATATCAGTCGTAAGAAAATAATTTCACCACGAAAATTGCACAAAAAAATAGAGGAATAAGATTACGTTAGAAAAATAATACACTTGCATTGGAGAAAACAAAGTTGAAGCACGCACTGCGCGAGAGGATGCGCAGATAAAAATATTAAGGTCAGATTTTTATTTGGAAGGAAAATGTAACAGGACGTGTGTTTTACAGTTTTCACGTATACACGATACTTTTCGAGAAAAATGCCTGGTCCACAGAAACGTGGGCAACAAATTAGCCTTTCTCAATGGGTCCTTTATTCCTAAATATCTCCTAAAATATCAATCGTAGGAAAATGTTTCTCCTACGAAAATTCCACAAAAAATTGGAGCATTCAGATTCCGTTAGAAAAATAATACACTTCCATTGGAGAAAACAAAATTGAAGCACGCACTGCGTGAGAGGATGCACAGATAAAAATATTAATGACGGATTTTTATTTGGAAGGAAAATGTAACAGGACAAGTGTTTTATAGTTTTCACGTATCACAATAGTTTTCGAGAAAAATGTCTGGTCTACAGAAATGTGGGCACCCTGTTTAACTTTTGTTGAATGAAGTTATATCATATTATTATTAAAGGGGCACTGTATGTCTTACCTTGGTGTTGGTGCGATTTTGTCTCAACTTGGAAAAATTTGAGAATTAGGTTTAACATAGATAATTTTTGATTTGGTGGTTTAATTTTTTGGTTTATTGAAATAATAATGTCTTCTGGCAACTATTGAGGTCTCCGACAACATCGAAAAGAGTCGACCTCGTAATGTCACGAAGTCACAAATGTTGGATTTGCACACAATTGAGAAATATGTCTCTATGCAGTATGTTTTAAATGTGGAGAAAAAAAATGAAAAGGAATTGACAAATGTTAAATTAAAAGGCATACTAGAAGAGGATTCTGCTAATTTGGAACATAGTAAGATAATAAATTTATTTACTGATTTTTATAACTCATTGAGTCAACAGATATCTGAAGTTAAATCGGAAGTTAAGTTAGAAATTTCTAAAATAGTTAACAATTTTACTGAGATACAACAGGAAATTATTAAGATTAAGGAAAATTATGAACAGGAAAATTAAAAATGAATTAGCTCAATATAAATTAAATAAACTATTGGACTAATTAAATGCAAATAAGGCAGTAATTTATAATTTTAATTTACAAAAAGAAATGAATGTTCGTGAGCAGCTGTTTAATTTTTTTAAGGATAAAAATATTGAAGTAAATTTTAGAAAAGATAGAATTTTATTAGGGCAAAAAAAGATGGTTTAATTGAAAAAAATATGCAAATTAGTGATGATCTTTCGAAGGAAACACACATATGTAGAGCGCAATTGTTCACTTATTTTAAGTTGGCCAAGGAAAAAGGAAGGAATATAAAGTTGTGTCATGACATTCTGACATATAAACAGAAGAATTATACTTATAGTTTAGAACAGGCTTGCTTGGTAGAGATGGATAGTTTTTTAAAGCAAAGTTTTTGTCAGATCAAAGAAATGTCAACGCTAAAAAAAACAAAAATTAAGTAATCATCTTGCTCCTTAGGGCATAATATCTTCTTTTTGAATCAGTAATAGCATATGCTAGGCATCTATTTTTGACTTGCTTGAGGATAGCATACGATCTGATGGGCAAGGTAATTTTATAGAATGACATCGGGAGGACATGGTTTAGTCTACATTCTTGAAGAAAATTCACCAGCTCCTCTGCACGTATCAACTTCCTACTAAATTTCAGAAACGTTCTCGTATCTTGTCTTTCCATCGCCGGCTCAGCGTAAGTTCATAATAAAGTAAACTACTTGCTTAGATCCTTAAATAAGTAAATAAAACAGCACTAGTAGTGCTGTTTTATTTACTTATGTCATTACCATGTCCTCCCGATGTCATTCTATAAAATTACCTTGCCCATCAGATCGTATGCTATCCTCAAGCAAGTCAAAAATAGATGCCTAGCATATGCTATTACTGATTCAAAAAGAAGATATTATGCCCTAAGGAGCAAGATGATTACTTTAGAACGTTCGTTTATGACAAAGTATGGTCCTAATTATGAAAACTGCACCCAAGACAAAAATTAAGGATACTTAATTGGAATGTCCAAGGAATTAGGTCAAAATGTTTTAATATGAATTTCTGAAAATTAGTATCTGAACATGAAATTGTTGGTTTAAGAGAGACTTGGTTGGCCACAATGTGTTTTGATGAATCTGATAATATATATTCACAATTTCATAAAGTAGAAATTCCCGCTATTAAATTAAAGTTAGAGGAAGACCTGCGGGTGGAATTGTATTGTTGATTTCTAAACAAGTTGGCAATTTAGAAATACAGGTAAAGTTTGATAATTTTATTTTAATTATTGTTAGTTTGGATAATTATTATGAAAAATTATTAGAATCAAAGAGGATAATCTTGATATTGGGTTATTGTGCACCCAATTCTAATAATTTACATTTTTTGCTGGAATTAATTAATGAATATTGTAATTATTGTCAGGCAATAGTGATATTTGGAGACTTTAATGCAAGAATAGGTGATAGAATTATAAATTATTATAAAGGACTAAATGTGAAAATACAAAATATTAGAGGAACGAATGATAAAATAGTTAATTCCCATGGATCAAATTTATTTAATATGATTCAAAACAACGAGTTATTTATTTTAAATGATCGTATCGAAGATATTCCTGCTTTGAATTCCTTTATTATTTCAGTAAATGGTTCATCACTGATTGATTTGTTTTTGGTTTCTGAGCAGGTGATGGACAAAAGTTTGTTAATAAAACAATATAACATGGATTTGTCTGATCATTTTCCAGTGTGTTTGAGTTTGGATGATAATTTTCAATTAGGAAATTTAGATAATGAAAAACAATATAGTCAAGTAGCGGATAAAAAAATTAAATATTGGTTTAATCAAAAAAAATTTACTGAGGAAAGAATTTATAAATACAAATTTATTGAATTTAAGTGAAAAGTGGGATATTTGTGATGAATATCAGGAATTTATAGATATTTTTAAAAGATATATATCTGGTAAACAATTTAATGATTTTAAGTTTGAAAAAATATGGTATAATGAAAAATGTTATATAACTAAACGAAAGAAAAACCAGCTATATAAAACTTATAAAAAATCTCATACTAATCAGGCTTTGGTGGATTATATCAGGAAAAAAAGAAAATACTATAATTTAATTAAAGCCAAGAAAATTAGTTACCTGAATAATTTAAATGAGCAGAAAAATGCTGATAAATCTTTAAAATCTTTTTGGCAAGCAGTTAATAAACAGAAAAGAAGTTTTTCTTTGTTGAAATTTGAAATTTCTTTTGATGAATGGAAAAGTTATATGATTAATTTTCCATATGAGAACAAAATTATTAGAAATATCTTGGTGGATGCAATTACAGAGGAAGAAAATAACATATTTAATTTAGATAATTTAAAGTTAATAATTAAAAAATTAAGATATAATTCTGCTCCGGGTAAGGATGGATTTAATAATAAATTAATACAATATTTTTCTGATAATTCTCTTATAAAGCTCTTAAACATATATAAAAAGATATATCATAATGGAATAATTCCTAAGGATTGGATTACAGTTATATTGCAGATGATATATAAACGAGGTGATGTTAAATTACCAGAAAATTACAGACCAATTGCATTGTTATCTGTATTTCGAAAGTTATTTACAGGTCTGTTATCTGATTGGTTTAGAGAATGGACAACAAGAAAGATTAACTGCTAGGACCCAATTTGCATTTGTGAAGGGTTATGGAACTCAGGCAATTTTTATGCTGACAAGTCTTATACAATTACAAATAAAAAATAAAAAACAGGAGTTATATGCTGTACTTATAGATTTAAAAAAAGCATTTGATTCAGTACTAATCTGGAAACTTTTAGATAAACTGGAAAAATATAATGCCTACATCAGATTTATCAAAATAATTTCCTTTTTATTTGGTAATTATAATGTCTTATTAAGTGTCAATGGTATAATTTATCCTGAGATTCTGGTGCAGAGAGGACTATTGCAAGGTGACCCTTTGTCTCCATTGTTATTTAATTTTTTCTTGTTTGATTTGGATGATTATTTTGATGATAGAGATGGTATACAGATGTCTCAATGGATAATTCACTCTATAAAATATGCGGATGATATGGTATTGATTGCACCCACAAAGATTTCACTACAGAGGAAGATTAATATTTTTGTAGAATTTTGTAAAATTCATGATTTGGAAATTAGTCTTGAAAAATCGTTTGTAACAATATTTAGAAAGGGTTACAAATTAGCAAATTCTGATAAGAAATTTTATATTAATAATTATATTTTGAAAATAAATGAATATCCGAAATATTTGGGCATAACTTTATCTTCTCAGCCATCATATGTTACACAATTCAGATTAATTGAGAAAAAAATGGCTTCTTTAAATAATGGTTTAATTTGTTTATCTTCTGGATTGAAAATAAAAATTGAAAATAAAAGATTGCAATATTATTTGATAGTATAATTAACAATGCTATTTTGTATGCAAGTCCAATTTGGGTGCAGATTATATGTTCAAAATGGAAAAACTTCAATTAAGTTTTTGGAAAAAACTATTTATAATTGAGAGAAATGTACCTGGATATATGATAAGATATGAATTAAATAGAACAAATATTTATATGAAATTGATGATTAGATCAGTAATATTTTTGAAAAAAATTTGGAACATGCAGAATAATATAAATAAAGTGATTCTTGAAGAATTGTGGTATTGGCATTTGAAGCGACCAAATATGCATTTTAATTGGATCAGAAAGCTGGAAAATAATTTGAACACTATTCAATTGAATATTTTGTGCATTGGAATTCTATTTTTTATCAAAATAATATATATTATAAATTTTTGTAGAAAAAATTGATTGGCTTATACATAACCAATCACACATAAATTGATCCTTCTACTTCAGAATTTGAAATGCTATATGTGATTGGCTTATACATAACCAATCACACATAAATTGATCCTTCTACTTCAGAATTTGAAAATTGATAAAAATGTGAAACCAATGTATAAGTCAACCACAACTTTCAAATGTGGCAATATGACATTCATAGAAATAATTCAATTATTTCTTTTATAATTTAAGAAATTTTCTAAAATCCTGTTCACTATTGAAATAAATACGGCTATTCAGACTAAATGTCAGACTTACAGCATTGAAATATTGCAATACAATGCAAAGGTAAAGCTCAATAGAGAGCAGAATATGATTGTGTCAAATCATGTCCAATCATATTTTTCTACAATACAATTTTTTTGAAGTGCTTATTTGACAAAAATATCAAATATTAAAATTCATTATTTCTGAATTTTAACAAAAATATTGAAGAAAGTTTAAATGATAAAAAAATTCAGAATCAAAACATGCAATGGAAATTTTGCTGCAACTGATGGCAGTGAAAGCTTATCAGCACACATACAATTGTCAAAAGTACAAATCTGATTTTTGAAATCAGCTGCAAAATAATTATCCCATATTTTCTAAATGATCAGAGCTATCTGAAAATACAAAAACTGTTGATCAGAAACACTGGAGATTGCTAATACCTAACTAATGATATATACATTAGCAGTAGCCATATGTACTCATTAAAAAAGATCAATTTACACATTTCCAATCTTATTTGTGAAGATCTCAGTAAATTAATATATTTGAATTTATTTAAATATGAACATTTAGATACACATGCACATTTTTAATAATATAATTGAAAAGAAATAGGCATATTTAAAAGTAAACATGGCACATTCACTTACTATCATATAACATGTTACTAGTACAAAGAGAATGAAACACAACCACTTCATATACAGTATTTTTAATCGTATTTGTGCAGTATCCAATATTTAAATATTACTTTTTATACAACATACATATCCACATTTTTTAAGAAAAAAAAAATTGTAAGATGATTTTTGTTAGGAATAAATATGGCAGATCATGTGGCTGGTGCAAAGGTGCAATAGGAATACATTGCAAATGATTCAATGGATCTTATGATCTTGAAAAAAAATTTTGATTTTTGATAGACATGCATAAGTCAACCCATCTCTTCAAAAATTCCTTGGCTTATATACAAGTATATATGGTATTTTTTTCTATTAGGTGACTATTACATCAAAACTGAAAACAATAATTTTGTCGTCATAGAATATACAAAGTTTAGAAAATAATATTAATTTAGAAATTTGTATAAAATATTTCAACTGCCACTTTATCAACAGCAAAATACATAAAAAACAAAAATACAGCAAAAAGTAAATAAAGTTGGGCATTCTTGAACATATATGCATCTATAGTTATCAAATGTGTATAATATCATATATTGAATTTCATTAGTGCTGATGGATATAGATATTATAAATTAACTGAGGACGTTCTGTGGTACTGAATTTCCTTGTTTTTAGCTAAGTGTCCGATCTGTATTATTTATCTGTGAATTATCCATTCTTTAATAAGGTCCGTGTCGAATTGTGCTGACAGTTGGTTGACATACAGTATACGTAAGGGAGCACCCTAAGATCTGGATTGACTGCTCGATCTCTTACTCAATGTTAGAATATTTTTTAAAATGTTAGAATATATTTTTATATTTTTAAATTATTTTTTGATGGTTATTTTATTTGTTTTGGATGACCCAACAGCCCCTCAATTGAGTACTAACTGCTAAATAAAACAAGCTCTGCCACAGATTGCTCATCTCTGTGGAGATTTTATTGTAGAAGAATGAGAATATACTATCCTGTACTTGGAATAAATTTTCCAAGAAATGTCTCGACTCAAACCCCCGAATTCTGAATGAAATGTTGAAGCTTTTCTACGATGCCAATCCGATCGACATTAATTCATTAAAAGTATTTTCGTTATTCATTTTATCGAGTAAGGGCTAGCGCGCACGGACGGTTTTCTCACCGTGAGGCTGTTTAACCGCTAGCGGCGGTTTGACCGCTTGAAATATTGAGTGAGCGCACGAGCGGTTAAAAAGGAGAAGTGATTGGAACTGATCATGTTTCCTTTTTAAATTATAATTTTTCTCTTAGAAATCTGAATATGCGTTTTTTGTTACTTCTATTAGTGCAATTCATTGCACAACAACTATATCCTAGCATTTTCTTTGCACCAAGTGATACAGAAGGGTCATCAATCACGTTCTCTTCAGTAAATTCAATATTCATATTGCTCAATCTTAAAAGTAAATTCCCATAAAATCACTTCTTGTAACCAAAATGGCCGCGCATGTGTGCTCTCACTCCGTTAGAATGGAGTGAGAGCACTCCCTTAAAGAGTGTCTTTACGAGAGTAACCGCAAGCCATCTAGCGACACACTATGTGGCGGGGCGAAAAAGCCCTTCCAGAGGCTGACCATCCCTGCGTAGGGATCAGCCAGATTGTGAAGGACAGGGCTCGACGGGCAGGGCCAGGACCCCTTGATAAATATTTTCAAGAGGTGGGACCCGAGACTCGAACCCGGGTTGATCCGGGTTCGAGTCTAGGCCAATTCGCCGTCAGAAGGGCAATTGTCAATTTAAATAGAAAACTTTAAGGTTTTACAGGAGAGTTTTTAAGATAAAAATGATAAAAATAAATAAAATATTTTGCTTTGTAAAATCTTATACAGTATAATACTTAAATTTTTAAATTTTAAATATCGTATCGCATTTTTTTTTTTTTTTTTTCTTATTACTATTTTAAATATCGTATCGCATTTTTTTTTTTTTTTTAACTTATTACCACACGGTGGTGTTATTACCTTAGTACACGTGAAAATTTTGAGCACGTTTTTGTTGTATAGATACTGTATATTGAAAACATGAAGAGGTATTTATATTTAATTGTTATTTATAAAAGTTAATTAAACCAATTACACAATATTGATCTTCGTAATTGGAGGAAAAAGCGCTAGCTATAACTTCCATATTAACAATGGAAGAAGAAGAAAATTATTTATTAGAATTTATTGGGTTTAGTATACAATAATTAATTAGCGAGCGTATCTGATAGAAAACTATTAAGGTATACCACTATTAGTAATGAAAATTTCCCAAAAGGTAATCCATCTGTTATAGATTCAGAAATACAGTATACGATACCTGAATTTACGTCAGATAGAAAAATTTGTACTATGCTATACTAGAAGAAATTAGTCAAACCCCGGTTCACGAACACATCGGATCATGAACAATTAGGCTGAATTCTGCTTTTAAACAATTAGGTTTACGAACAAGTTTTCCGAACACAAAACGTCTCGGATAATGTAGTGTGTCTCGAGTTACAAACACGCAAGCCATTAGCATAAACATTTTCATTGTAATCCTATGTGTCACTTTAGAAACATTTTAAAACGTAGACAAAAGCAAATCACACTGGATAACTTTGATAGGGGAGGTTTTGTTTGGAAGGGGATTCTTTTTCTTTTTTCTGTCTCTTGCATCACTCAACTCTGCTTCAGACCCACTGGATCTCTGTCTCATTAAAAAGTTATGGTACAATTCTAGTTGAGTTACAGTACGCGGATCTATGATAGGCGCCCGTCGACTCGAAATTAAATTCGTACTTTAATTAAAACATCTTGAAAGCCCAAATAGTTTTGAAATGAATCTTTAATACAACGGAATTGTCGATTCATATTTTATACATCAGTCAGTAGGCGGCAAATTTTCAATTCTCCTATCATAGATCTGCGTGCTGTAGCTCAACTAGACTTGTACCATAACTTTTTAGTGAGACAGAGATCCAGTGGGTCTGAAGCAGAGTTGAGTGATGCAAGAGACAGAAAAAAGAAAAAGAATCCCCTTCCAAACAATAAATAACATTTCACTTCCTCACCACTTTCCATTTATGCCATTAACTCTCCTCCATACAGGTACAGTAAAACTAAATTAAGTTTTTGTCTATACTTGATCCATTTAGTGTTGTGTTTATCTTTCTTGTGATAGATTTAATAGTTTCCATTAATTTTGTGTTAAAATTTTTTGCACAAAGTACTGTTGTAAAAGTTTAGTTAAGCAATCATCTGGAGTCCAGGAATGGATTAATCCATTTTACATTAATTCCTAAAGGGAAAATAGTTTCGGTTTATGAACATTTCGGCTTACGAATGTCCTTTAGGAACAAATTAAGTTTATAAACAGAGGTTTGACTGTATAATACTTGATATATGTATATTATTAAACATGCACCTTTCAAATTATCTATGAAAAAATAGAAATCAACAATTTCATTGTATTAAGAATACATCCTATAAATACATATTGTCTTAAAACTTTATAGATTGCTAGAACTCTATAAATGTATAAAATTATGAAATAGTTCATAAATTTGCAAATTGTTTAAATTTATTTCCATTATGATATGCCAGGAATGTCAAACCTTTTTAAGGGTGCATTTCAAAATTGGCTAAATTTTTGTAAAAATTTCCCTTGTATATTGATCCAAATTTTAAACAATACAATAGGCTCCTGATTAACCAAGTTAATTAGGAAATTAATTTCCCAAATAACTGATTCTCCAGATAATTCACAAAATACTCAATTTAAAATTATGGACAAAATGAATTTAATATAAAAAAAATAAATAAATTTCATACATAAATATATACTGTATTCAAATACTCTATGATTTATTGAAAATAGAAATAAAATATTTGTTTATTTGCAGCAAGAAATTATTTACAATATTTGTAATTTTAATTTTATTCTAATTTTGATTATTAATTATCTAAGATAGGGCCTATAATAAAAAAATTAATCAAGGATGTTTAAAAATTTTTCAGATATTGCATTTAAGATAAAATATCAATAAAATGTGACCTGGATAATCCAACCCTGGATTATTGATAATTTATTGTATATCAATTCCAAATTTTGTGCCCAAAAAATTTTCCAGTATGCCATTTCAAGCATGCATAACCTAGATTTGCCATTCCTGTGCTATGCAGTTTTTTAAAATGAAAATATATGATATCTTATAATTTGCACATGATATAAATTTTAATGTAAATCCTAGTTCATTTGGAAAAATTTCATTACAGATAGCCCTCTATTAATTACAAATGGATTTACATAGAATTATATTTATTTATCAAATGCAATAATCATTAATATTATTATTTTAAATTGATATGTTTTTATTTTTTTTAATTAAAAATAGATTTTATAACCTTGAGGACCCAGGATCAAATCTGGACAATTATACTATCTTAAAGGATTCAGTATTGTCTAATTATTATTACTAAAATTAACTTTATGAGTCATTTTCGACTTATGATAGGATTATGAAAATAAACCTCATCATAGCCAAAATAAATTGTAACAGATCTATATATGGATTAGAGATTATAAATTATTATATAGATCAAAATAGAATCGGTAATTTATCAAATTATAGTGGATAATTGATTGACAGTGAAATAATTTCTTTGCAGAAATGAAAGTTATCTTAGCAAATCAAAACTGTGGTATACATTTATTCAGTTTGTTGAATTGAAAATTTATAATCTGAGAATCCATAAATTGAGGGAGACCTATATGTAATTAAACTTTTAAATTTCTAATAATAATAATACAGGAAAACTTTTAAACAAAATTTTGCATTCTTGAATAATTTAATATATTTATTATTATTTCTTAAGATTCCAAAGCACTAAACTGCTTTTAGTGCTTTGGATTCTTAAGAACTTTCTATAATAGATTATAAGCAGTTTTTTCTTATTAGCAAAAAATATATATTATTTATATGATACTTGGATTTTTCTTTGTCATTTATTAAATTTCACATAATGATTAAGATGTTTCTTCATGCATTCATTTTATTTTATAGATACTAATAAATTTTGAAATATTATTTATTAGCCAAATGACCTCTAGTGAATATTTTTGGAATTAAACAGAATTTAATAACTAATTTTATAATTTAGAGCTTGTGCCACCATCTGTTGGATTAATAAATACTTAAATAAATTTGAACTGAAATGGCATTATCTATTAATTAATAATTGAACTTTAATTTTAAATAATTTTCCAAAAAAAAATTTGCCTTTGCCCAGAATCAAATTGGCATCCTTAGAATAATGCTCTAATGGTTTAACAAATTAGACTACTACAGCAGTTGGAAGATTTCCATTTTGGGAAGTTAATATAGTGATGTAATTTCACTCATATAGCTAATATGGGCAACACAAGCACTCCTGGATGGAGTAGCCCATTAATCACGAGTCCTCTTGGCAAATCTGGGCAGATATATCTGCTGTGTCCCAGACATTCTATCAACACTTAAAGATGATGTTTTTAGATATATTTTCAGTACTGTGAGGGGAATTTTCTTATACACTATAAGTAAATCTCTGATTACCTCATGTTTTGTTGAGAGATAACAGACTTTTGCTTTAGAGGATGCATGTCCATCTGAGAGTCTAGCACTAGTAAACTCTCTTATCTCCAAGGATATACTCTCAGGAAACTGCCCATTTAAGAGTATTTTCTCAAGATTTTTACTCTCACAAGCACCTCGGGGATCTTAAGAGTATATCCTTGGAGTGTACTCTCAAAACTGTATCCACCTTTGTGATAGAGAGTCAATTCTGAGAGTAGTGACAACATTTCATTGTACTAATGAAGAGTTATGGCTGCTGCTGTAGTAGCTGATGTTATTTAAAAAAAAAGAAAACTAAAATACAAAAACATCTGTTGGATCAAATCATGGATTGATTGCAGGAGTACATTCAGTGCCAGATCTGCTCTAATCAGAGAACTTGAAATTAAATACACTTAACAATTTAGAAATTCTGTCAATTTACAAGTTACAAAGTAGAATATATTATAGAAGCCTTTGGATCAGCTATATTAAAAAAGGATACAGTATTTAGAAAAACTATACCACTAAATGATTGGGTAATGTTAATGCTAAGATTTCTCGCATTTGATAAGTCATATATTTTGATTATAAAAGTGTCAATAATACAAACCATCATGATCAGTGCTTTTCTCGGCAGGTGATTCATATGGTAGCCTACAATACTTCTTCCATATACTAATATGTACTATAAGTAGAATAGTCAAAAAAGTATGTCCAGCTATTTACAGATCTCTGCATGAAATGTTTTAAGATAAAATAATATCTTTGATTTATATTTTTTATAACTTATTAAATGTGCGAAAGATATGCAGAACCCTTATCAATATTTCAAAAATTAACTTTTTTTTATAGATGAATTTTATAGAATACTCACAATTAATTATTTTATTAAAAAATTATTAATAAAATAAAAATAAATGCAACATATTAACATTTTATTGTACTTTTTATCAGAGCTGAGGGGTTGGCAGGAAAATGTGCTGACACCAACACAGACTGATAGTAAACACGCACAAATGATTTTTTAGAACACATTTTTATTCAATATTTATTACTGAAAAAATTATTTACTTGCCCAAAAACGAAAATAATTATTTAATATATTTTTTAAATTTAAAACTAATAAATTATGAGCAATGAGAAAGTTTATTGCCGACGCCAACACCGACACCGATACTTCCTATAACTGCTGACATGACACCATGCCAACACATCAGTCCCGCTTTTTATAAAATATATGGAAAAGATTCAATGTTCTCTGATGCAGTTTGTGAAACACCAGTTGATTCTTGCAGGTTTATTAAAGTGTTTACATTAATAAACATACAAGAAAGAATCAACTGATCAACAGAAACTTTTATTTGAAAGAATTTTGTTTATTTCATATTGTTCAATAAGCACCTTGATATCATTAGGAGACCAAATTTTTGTCTTGTTGCTCAGCACTCTCAGAAAATCACTCACAAAATACAAACCATATTGGAATTTCACAAGCTTATCTCCGAGAATAAAATAAAACTATGGCCACTTATGAACAAGTCTCGATAAGTTTGCTCACCAAGAAATGATAGTAAGAGTGCTGCAAGCTATTCTCAGGGTTGTGTTTACTTGTGAAATTTCCTTTCAAGAGTCTCTCGTGACAGTTTTTCTGTCAGATGGACACACACCCTAAGTCAGATAATGTATCACAATGTAATGTTGTCATATACGGAAATACCTCGATTATCGCGATTCTCGATTTATCTCAGTTTATAATTTGATACCAAAATTCGAATTATTGCGGCCGCGAGATGTAGCCCACTACATATGCAACCAGAATTACATTTAGTTTGAGTCGCCACTTTCCAAGTAGAGCTTCGTTTTTATCCGATAGTGCCTGCTCACCATTCACCAGTAACTATCCACCTCTACTTGAAGTACATGTGGATATTTATTTCTGTTCTTATTTACCCCTAAAGTGAATGCCAAAGGAAACAAGGATGATATCAAGGTTACAGCTATCAAGAAGAAATGTAGAGTGATCAACTTAGAAGATTAGCATGCTCAACACATTTCTTTTTTACCTTATACATAAAATTTAATTAATATATTTGGAAAATCCTTGGCAATGATCACCCACTTTACATGCATTATTTATCCTGATTATTGCGGTATTTTTTGTGGCAACATTAACCACAATAATCGAGGTATTCCTGTACTATATTCCCCTAATTGGCTTATGTTGTAATAAATTATGAAATTTTATAAAAATATAGCTGATATTACATGACAAAAAATTATACAGTCAAAAAATTAAAAGTAAAATATTAAACAATACTAGAAAAAAATGACTGTTATCTTATAACTGGAAATGACATGTTCATGTTAAAAATTTTGACCCAGTATCACAATATATAATGATTTCTATAAACTCAACTTTTTTGTATAAAATACTTTAATTTGATAATTTGTTTTTATCATCAATTACTGATGATAATGGTAATGGTAACAACAAAGAATATTTTTGAATTAAAATATGATAATTTGCTTATTATACATCTGGTTAAAAACATCCATAAAAATATTTTTTTTGTCCATAAAGAATATTTCTTAGAAAATAAAAAAGAAAATATATCAGACAATATAATAAAATTAAAATATAATTTAGTATACTATGCCATTTGAAAACCTTCAAAGTTTAAAAGTTATAATTCAAAGTTCTCCTGCTTGTTTTTTTATACATAATGCCCATGCTTGCTCATTTAAAATACAATAACTAAAATATTATATATTGATTATTTTTTCAATTTTTTTTAATCAATTTTTCATTTGAAATTACAGTATATACTTCATGATTTAAATTTAAAATAAATAATCCAAAACAATAAAAAAATGTCTGAATGTATCTGTGAAAGTCATAAGTTTTCAGAAAATAAAGCAAGCTCTTCAGTTTGACAAATACTTTAGGTTAATCTTAAGAATTTCAATGTCAGATATAATAAAATCATACCACAGATTGAAAATTTTTTCAGGATTAAATCTGACAACTAATATAGAGCACAATTGGCAGTAGTGACTTCCAAACTATTTTATTTTACAAACGAAGTACTTTCGGTCTATCCATTAGACCATCTTCAGCGGTATATTAACTTACAAAGAACATAAAAAAGAACATAAAAAGAATACAATATTTGTTCTTGTAATTCAAATGTAATTCAAAAATTTGAATTACAAGAACAAATATTGTATTCTTTTTATGTTCTTTGTAAGTTAACATAATGCTGAAGATGGTCTAGTGGATAGACTGAAAGTACTTCGTTTGTGAAATAAAATAGTTTGGAAGTCACTACTGCCAATTGTGCTCTATATTAGTTGTTAAAAGAGTGTTATAGGCAGTTCATATAACTTTTCAAAACCGGATTAAATCTGTACAAATAAATTTATTATTTAAAATTAATTGAACATTATTCTTTTTATTTTTATTTGAATTTATTTGAATTCTATGTAATTAAATTCTACATTCACACAGGAAAATTTAACACTTAATCTTCTATTAAAAATAATTGAGAGAGAAAAATTATTAATATTGAGTGGCATTGGAAATGAAATAATTTCATATTTAATAATAATTATTTTTATTTAGAAAGCGGTTGCATGAATTAAATGTAGATGAATTTATGACTGGAAGTTTTTCATCTGATGAAAATGAATTTGAAGAAATTTCAGAGGATCTGTTGAAATCAGAAGAAGAAAATCATCAATTGAAAGTTCCTAAAAAAAAATCTAAGTCCCAAAAATTAAAAAAACCGGTAAGGCAAGATGAGGATGATGTAGAAACATTAGTTATCAAACAACAGAAAAAAGAAAAGAAAAAAGATAAAACAAACAAATCTTTGCAATCTAAAAATAAATTAATTCATAAATTATCTAAAGAAAGTACCTGTGATGAAGCTCTTGAGGAAAGTGATGAATTAAGGTGAGTTAATTCATAGTCAATTAATAATTTTAGTTATTTTTTTATGGAAAAAAATATATATTTTTAATGTTCCAACTGATAGAATTATAGATATAATTATAATGTAATACAGTAAGACCCCAATTAATGTGGGGGAATACATTTCCAAAAAAATCAAGCATTAAATGAAATAGCATTAAAGGAGATCATTTTAATATGTAAATAATGGGGATAGGAAAAACACGGCAGTGAATAAAAAATATATGTAATATTTTTTTATTTCTTTTTTGTAACATGTATTATTACTATTGTATTACATTAATTATAGACATTATTATTGCTAATATTGATTTGTATTCATAAATCATTCGTGAAAATCAAAAATATTGGCTAATATCGATTTGTATTTCACAAATATTGGTGAAAAAATTCTTAAAATATCGATTTGTGTTCATAAATCATTCATGAAAATCAAAAATATTCAAGTAAATGATTCTATTCATGAATCATTCATGAAAATCAAAAATATTCAAGTAAATAATTTCTGTTGTATTACATTAATTATAGACATTTTTATTGCTAATATCGATTTGTATAGTATTACATTAATTATAGACATTTTTTATTGCTAATATTGATTTGTATATTACATTAATTATAGACATTTTTTATTGCTAATATCGATTTGTATTACATATATTATTACTATTATATTACATTAATTATAGACATTTTTATTGCTAATATCGATTTGTATTCAACATTAATTCTTTTTTTTATTTTGTAACATGTATTATTACTATTGTATTACATTAATTACAGACATTTTTATTGCATATTACATTAATTATAGACATTTTTTTATTGCTAATATCGATTTGTATTCACAAATATTCATAAACAGTTTTTATTGCTAATATCAATTTGTATTCATAAATCATTCATGAAAATAAAAAATAATCAAGTAAATAATTTATGTTTGTGATGAGGAAGGATTCTTCCTCATTTGACATTTTTTGCTTTATCGTTAAGAACTCATCTAACTGTATATACTCGAATATAAGCCGATCCGTGTATAAGCCGACCCTCCCGACTTCAGAGTTTGAAAATCAGTAAAAATGCATAACCTGTGTATAAGCCTACCCCAGACTTTTTGTTTTTTTGTTAAGAAGTCAAAAGGCAGTAATCAGAGTGCAGTAAACTATAAACAAGAAAAAATGATGAAAAAAACGTTTTAACTTCAGGGAACTATAATTCAAAGTGGTAGCATTCAGGTTAAAACTAAAATGGAATAATTATTATTTTTATTACTGTAAAATAACGTTGTTGACCAGTTATAAATTTAAACTGTAAACATAGCAGACTTTTGTATGCATTGCACTGTATTGATATCAAACCCACTGTGAGATGGCATAGGCATATCAAAGCAACAGATTCATGTGATTTTGGATTTATGTGAATATAACAGTTTGAAAAACTAAGTCAAAGTGAATCAGTAAAAAATATAAAATTTGAAAAAATTGCGTTGTATTGAAATAGTGTTAAACAGAGCAGCATTAAGTGAGATCCTACTGTATTTTATATATATAACTCTTATCAGCTGTTGCATCTTATAGATACACAAGCTTAGGTCAATTCTACATTTAATTTTTATAATATTCTAATATTGTATAATTGCAATATAAATTTGGCATAATTCATTTTATGTTCAAATGAAATATTGCTGTTTAATAGTTTTACTAATTTTTAATTTTTAAAAACTGGAAGATCAAAAATAGTAAAAGAAAGAAAAACTTAGATTTATTTTGAAAATATTTTCCAAAATAATTTTTTTTAACTATTTTTGTATTTTTAAATATTGTATATTAAAAATCATTAGATTTTAAAAGTATAAGGTGTAAGGTATAAAACCTCTATTTATTGGGATAATATCAATGTAATAAGATTTCAAATGAATCAAAGCACAAAAGTAGGAAAATAACACAAATTTATTGAGAGTTTATAAAATCCCCCTCAAAAATCTAGATCTCAACAAAGATGAAGCATACATAGGATATATATCCCGTAATCTTAAAACTAGGATCAAGGAACATAAACAAAGCTTATGTTATCAGAATACCACCATGGCTCTCATTAAACATTTCCTTGAATATAACTTAGACATTGATTGGAGTAATGTTATGTTTCTAAAATGCATTCTTAATAAATACGAAGCAATTGAAATAGAAAAATGTCAACATAATTCCACCGCTATCAATAAGAACGACCCTACGCTTATACCTTCATCCTGGAAATTGCTTATAAAGCAAACTCCACTATCCTAATTTTGTCATTTTTATTTGTATTTTATTTATCCATTTATAGGAAAATATTCATAGCACTCAAACAAGGAATATATAAATTTTATGAATATGAAATTTTATGAAATGCTATGAATATTTTCATGTTTATGTGAAGCAAGAAGTAGTTTATAATGTTGTATTATCCATTTATTTTGTATATTTTTATTTTTGTTAATTTTCATTCTTATTCTTTATTTACTAAATTTAATATTTATACATTTATATTTAATTTAATTCTAATAATTTTTACTACAATTTGTATTTTTAAATTCTGTTCTATTAATAGAATATGTTTTATATGTTCGACTGACGATGGCTATCGAATAGCCGAAAACATTTTCTCAATCAATTTGTTATTTTCCTACTTTTGTGCTTTGATCCATTTGAATATTATTAATGGTAGGATGAATTATTATACATATTAAGACCTGTCGTCTGCAACATAGATGGCAACACTGCAGAAGCCATTGAAATCAAAAAAAGGAGAGAAAATAAATATAGTCAATGATAATGATGTCCCCTATCATGGCATTGGTGCACAAAGAATATGTAGAAAACTTTTATTATCTTTGAACTGTATATAATACTGACTTTTAAAATTATACTAATGTTATTTCTGATAAAATAATATAGATTCTAGTAAGCATGTAATTTAAAAAAGCATTTATGAATTTTAAAAAAAGAAAAATGAAAATCAGTTCTAAAGAATTTAGAACTAATTGCGTTCTATATTACTATGATTTAAAATATTTGTTATTTTTAAAATTTGTATACTGATGAGGGCCTCAAAGTTAGGCCAAAAACATTTTAATTAGCAAAAAAGTTTTTCCTGTTACACGAGCTGTATGAATATTAAAGAATATTGATAAAAACAGGAATGTGTTAAAAAACAATAATTTTATATATATTTTACTTTTTGTAAAACCTTGTAATTTTCGGTAATAGAAATCAAAAGCACTAACAGCAGTAAATAAATAAAACAGAATTTTATTCCTATAACAAGAACGTTTTTGATATACTCTTACATCAACTTCAGTTGTACAGAACCAATACAGAATCGAATCACATTTATTTATTTCATTATTGAAAATGTGATTCGATTCTGTATTGGTTCTGTACAACTGAAGTTGATATAAGAGTATATCGAAAACGTTCTTGTTTTAGGAATAAAATTCTGTTTTATTTATTTACTGCTGTTAGTGTTTTTGATTTCTATTACCGTATTTAACAGAAGATAAGCAGTGTGTTTAAGTTTGAATTTGAAAGATTTACCTTGTAATTTTTTTTGTATGCTAGCATGCATAGATTTTGGACTAATAAGGAACAATGAATGCCAGAAATACATATCTGGTGTAATTTTTTTTGTATACTAGCATGCATAGATTTTGGACTAATAAGGAACAATGAATGCCAGAAATACATATCTGGTGCAAGTTAAAATCTGATGTAAAAATAAAATTTTGCAAAAACGTCCTTCATTAGATTATTTTACTGTGTATACTTTTATTTGATGAGTTATCATCATCATTCATTTTATATATAATTTAACTAATACAGATAATCCTTGATTTGGTACAGGTTTGGTTTGAATCCTGCTATCATAAGATAGAAATGTCCAAAATTTATGGAATGCACATTAGCACTATTACTACACTCTATTTTATCATAATAAATTTAATGAACACAAAAATACAAGAACAATACACAATATGAGAATTCCTTTTATATATCAGACCATTAGTCAAGAACTTAAACCTGTTGTCAGTTGCATTTAACTAATCACAGAATTTATTGATGATATCATTATCATATGTATGAGTGGTCATAAGTTGAGGATTACGTTTATATAATTTAAAATATAATTGTAATAATTAATCATAATAAAATATACTGTATTTTTTTGGCTTATAAGATGCTATGGTATAAATGATATACTCCAATTTTGTGACAATAAATTTAAGAAAAAACTTTTTAAAAAAAATTTATTGTTAATTTTAACCTTGTCCTGGTGAAGTGTAGCAATGTGGGGCATCTCTGTTTTCTTTTCTTGTTTATTTTCTGTCTTTTGACATAATTGGGCTAAACCTTTCAGTATCTTAAAAAGTAATTATTCGTCAATATATCATATAGGCCGTGTTCGAAGTGAGTAAAGAATACTTTGTGGACCAGTTTGATCAGTTCGCTGGAAGTTCCACCATATTCAGACCTGTTTGAAGTATTTAGACCTCTTCTCCATGTAATCTGTGGAGATCATTTCAACGAACACCACATTGGTCTTCATTGAAGCAATATCATTCGTCATTCGTGTGGTATATCTATGTGATCTACTGATCTAAAAATGGAGATCTGAAACAAGCCATATAGTTGCAAATTGCAATTTGCAACTATATGGCTTGTTTCAGATTTTTCCGAGAAAACCAATTTTACATTTCCGAGTGGGATCAGACAGGAATCGGGATCCTGTGGAGTTGAAGCATTTTCATGCGACAAAAACAAATAATAGGTCAAGACGAACTTATTAATAATTAAATGGCATAAATATTTTCTAAAAACAATACTATACTTTTGAATTCTACTTAGAAATGCTTTCCTGTAAAAATCGGGGTTGTATAGGACAACGATAACTTCTCATAAAAAGGATTGGGATCAAATCGTTGGCATTATTCTTCTATTATTTTACAAGAGGAATCTATACATGATCCGTTGATTCTTATCTTCAACGAAGAAGACAATCTTGCCAACAGATGATGTCATTGCAGTCTGTTGGTTATTAAATGATAGAGAAAATATACCTTGCCAAAGGCTGATAAATCTAAAAGAAGGGGTTAGCTGGTATGTGGAGGACGTGAATCGATGGACCGAGTCCTGAATTTTCAGATAAATTTTCCGAGAAAACCAATTTTACATTTCCGAGTGGGATCAGACAGGAATCGGGATCCTGTGGAGTTGAAGCATTTTCATGCGACAAAAACAAATAATAGGTCAAGACGAACTTATTAATAATTAAATGGCATAAATATTTTCTAAAAACAATACTATACTTTTGAATTCTACTTAGAAATGCTTTCCTGTAAAAATCGGGGTTGTATAGGACAACGATAACTTTTCATAAAAAGGATTGGGATCAAATCGTTGGCATTATTCTTCTACTATTTTACAAGAGGAATCTATACATGATCCGTTGATTCTTATCTTCAACGAAGAAGACAATATCATCTTTTGCACACAAATTCTGAAAATTAAACAAGCTAGTCTAATCTTATATGAGAGTCATACTAAAATTGATATATGCAAAAGTTAATAAATTAATTCTAATTTTTAAATCAATGAAATTTTTAATTTTATTTTCTGGAAATTCTATATTAAACAATTATATATTAATTTTTATGGCATTGTTATCTTACAGAAAGTTATTGTTACCATTAAATTTTATATTTTTATTTTACAAGTAAAAATTTTCTCTATCTCAAATCTAGTCTATCTCAAATCAAATCTAATGGGGCTGGCTCGGATTCACTTCTCTCCAAAAATTCTTTTACCTTTTTTTTACTGAAGAGTGTTTCTGTACAATAATTTTCAACTTAGAATAAAATAATTTTATATAATAATTATAATATTTTTATCGATCTAATATTATTTTATTTATTTTTAAGAGACCTCTGGAATTTTATCTTGGAAAAGACTTTCTGCAACCGAAGAATATTAAAGTAAGACTAGAAAATAGAAAATAACATTAGAAACTACAATATATTATGAATACATTTAAATAATAGGAGGAATTTAATGAAATTTCATGATTAAAACTAATTTTGGCATTTATTTTATGCTGATAACACAGTGTAAAATTAATAATTGAAAATGATAAGTTATGCTTATTTTATATTAATTAAATTTGAATATTTTAAAGATTTCAATAATGTGAATTTTGGAAAATTCCATTCTTATTTTAAAACTTATGTAATTTAATTAGTGTATTTTTTTTTAATAAAAGAATTCTAAAGAATAAATTTTATAATAAATATACTGTGTATAATTAATATTATTTAGAACAGTAATAATAAGCAATTTTTCATTACTTCACCATAATTTTGCTGATGTTCTTTTATAAATTAATATTCTATTTAATTTGAAGAAAGGACCCATGCGCATTCAATAATTTAAGGAATAATTTATCTTGCAGATATTAATTACTGCAATTATCATAACATTAATTAAAAGAATAACTTAAATCATATTTAAATATATTTCTTGTATCAGATGAAACTATTTGAATTTTTAATAAACAGTTTTATTTACACGAAAAACATAAAATTTTTTATTTTCTATTTCAGACTACAATTTTGATACACGAATTTTGATGAATGAACATTTAAAATAGTTGAATAATGTTTTAAGGAGTACAATGTATGTTTGAATTTGTGTGAAAATTAATTGCATTTTGCAAAAAACCCAACAAACTTTCAAAGCCAATTGATAGCTTCTCAATGTAAATTTAACGATAGTATGAAAAAATTCATAGTACACATAATTTTACAGAATTTAGGAACATTAAAAAACAAGGATTTTTTCTTGGCATAGGATTAAAAAACTTCGCGTAACAATACATTCCCA
Organism: Olivierus martensii; assembly: GCA_000484575.1. Classification (NCBI taxonomy): domain Eukaryota; kingdom Metazoa; phylum Arthropoda; class Arachnida; order Scorpiones; family Buthidae; genus Olivierus; species Olivierus martensii. The sequence continues at coordinate 37,101 of AYEL01076366.1, forward strand.
TTAATAATAATAGTGACAAGAAACTTGTTGTCATGCAAGTAAAACATATTTTTTATTCCAGTAATCTGAATTATTTCTTACTGTAACATTTTTGATTTAAAAGACAAGATAAGACATATCAAGGCAAGATAATAATTAATATATGAAATTAGTTGTTTGTGTTTCCTTAACTTAAATTGATTAATGCTTTGTAACATTCTGAAATAGTCTGCCTATGGAGGTTCAACAGGGAATGATGAGGTTCAACAAGACGGGGGCAGATCTCTTCTGAAAACTGGACATGTAGGACCCGGATTTGAACTTAGATCTTCTAAGGTAGTAAGGGCCATCCAGTTGAGCGATTGTTCGTAATAATTCTAAACAATAAAAAGACAGTTTTTCTGATGTTGCCTGATAGATGTATAGCTAGAGTCATCTGGATGGCTGCAGTTGAAGCTTCTTTTTTTTCAATAGATGATGCCATATTCCATTCAATAAGTATACTAAGGAGCTTGCGAAATAGGCCTCTCAGAGTCTGCTTACTTCTATGGAGGGGTCAGCCGGATTGTGAAGAACGGGAATCGACGGACCGGTTCTGATTAGTGTTGAACATCGAACATCGATATTTTGATATCGATGTTCGATGTTTTTTTCTGTTTATTTAGTAGAATTGACGTTTGGGTTAGGTAATATTACATAATATTTTTTAAATGGAATTTTTTTTATAATTGGTGATGATTTTATTTAATTTTTTAGTTTTGCATTAGGAAAATCGAACAATACATCTGGCAATATTGATTTAGTGCTTACATTTGTCACGTGAGACACTTTATTATCGTCATTTAATTAATATTCGAAACGCTTTCGGTTTCTTTTTTTTATTTAAGAGTGTTTATACCTTTGTGGCTCAGTAAGTACGCCTCCGAAAACTTTTCTGTGGCAATATTTTGCCAAAAATAAAAGTAATTCTGCAACTTGCATATATTATTCAAAAGAACTGAAAACTAGTGATAATAACACCAATTTAAGGTGCCCTCTTGAAAGCAAACATCCATAACTTTTTAGAGATCAGAAAGACTTGCAGAAGGAAGAAAAACACTATCAAGACACTAAGCATCATCGTCATCTAAGAAAATAAAGAAAAATTTCTCAGACGTTTAAGAGCATTAAGGGGACATTGAGCATTGAGCCTGAATGCTCCTAAACGGGTGAATCAGCAGAAAATAAGGTAAATCAAACTCTTATATTTATGGTGTGTAAAGACAATAAATCATTTGAGTATTTGGATCGTGAAGGTTTTCAACATTTCGTAAAGAAAATAGACATCTTCGTACGAAATTCCTTCTCCACCAACGATTAAAAGATTAATTTTCAATAAATACTGTATAGTAATATGGTATCAATAGTCAAACGACAGCTAAACACAAATTTTGTTTATTGACAACTGATTGACGAGCTAATGTAACTCCTCTTCTGGATGTCTGTATGGACAGATATCCAGAAGAAGAGTTACATTAGCTTGACTGTCCACTTTATAGATGAGGAAAATAATTTATGCAATGTAACATTGGAGTTTTTATATTGACAGAACGGTATACTATCGAGTATACCATTAAAACGTAAGCTAATAAACTAAAGCAGTTGATAGTGCATAATAGACCATTGTTGGTCGCGGTGTTTGGGCTGTGTAGGCTCCTCCCTTTTTTTTACTACTACTAAAGCAGTTGATAAAATACTGGGAAATAGATGAATAATATGTCAATGCAGCTGTTACTGACAATGCACCAAAAAAAAAAAAAAATCGATGTTTTTGGGACCGATGTTTTCTAACATTTGATGTTACCCTTCGATGGTTTTATCGATGCTAAACATCGATGTTTTTCTATCGGTGTTCAACACTAGTTCTGATCCTATGAATAAATTTTTTAAGGAGTGGAACACAAAAATCGAACTAAGTCCTCCGACCGGGGGGAAAGCCGAATCGTTTTTATCTTACTAATTGTAGTATGTGGAAATGCTTAATTTTTTAAAAATTAACAAGTAAAATTAAAAAATGAACATATAAAAACATTTCAAGAATTAAAAAAAAGTGTATTTTAAATTTTACATAAAATATCACCTATATTAACAAATGATATATTTTATTCCAAACCTAAAAGGTTTGGAATAAAAAATATTAAGGCGAATAAAAAAGCAGATTTAGATGGTTATTTTCTTTTTTCCATCTTTACCATAATCTTCTTCGGTTGAAGTACGCCTTGTCCTATAAAGAACTCCAATGGTTTCTTAATAAATAAAATTTTAATTTTAGTAAAGAATTTATCATGATATCAAAAATTATTGTTTTAATTTTTAAATAAATGCTTATTTTGTCCAGAAAAATATTATAACACGAAACATACCTTTGTTTCTTCTGTAGCATATACACGAAAATCCCGAAAGATATGAAAAACGAACATTTTAAGCACCATAAGTGCAAATCTCATTCCTATACAATTTCTGGGACCATCTCCAAATGGAAGATATGCATAGGCAGGAATAGAACTTTTATTTTCTGGCAAAAATCTGAAATTGTTTTTTTTTATAAAATACTTAAATTATGAATTTATAAATGAATAAGAACAGTAATAGCAATAAAAGAAACAGTAAAAAAATTAAAGAAAAAGAATTCACCAATATAATTTTGCATCTCTTTCTTGTTTAACATTATTGCTACGAAATCACTTCCAAAGTCAATAAAATATTTAGAATTAAGCAAGTATGATTTATTTTATATTTAATATTCTCAATTTTTAGAATATGTTTCTTACATAGGAAAATTTATACGCAATTATAAATCTTAATCCAATGTTGAAAAATAAAATATTTATCAGGTTTAAAAAATAAATTAGCATAAAAAAAGGGAATTTTGATAAATTCCATATAATCAAGAATAAATTTTGGATAATTCATTTGTAATTTTATTTTTCAACACTTTCCTTTGGAAAGTAAGTTGAAAAATAAAATTAAAAATATGAGATAATCATATACTACTGTCTAATAACTTTTGAACTAATCAGTATATTTTTATTAAATTTGGTAATAATCTCCTGCCATTAAAGACAATATCAATGTAGCAATATCTAACCTTACCTTCAACTATTTAAAAATAATGTGAATTTTTAAATTTCTGAGATACCCTCTTAATATATTCTGAAATATTTATTAGAATTTGAGGAAATTTAACAAGATGACTTAAAATCGTTCAAAATAATTCCAATAACGTGCCACTTAACCCTTCATCTTCAACCATTTAAAAATGACAGATGCTCAAACTTCATAAGTTTCTCCTTAACTTTTGAATTATTTAACCGAATTTTATAAAATTTTGCAAGGTGATCATACTATTAAAGCCAAATTCGAAATATGATTAATTTTATACATTCGTTTGTTAAAAATGACAGACGTTCAATTTTCTAACTTTCTACTATAGTAACTATTGATCTATTTAATAGATTTTTTTATGGAACTCTACATATAGGTTATTCACTGAAGATAAATTTGATGTTATATATTAATCCCTTATCTTTAATCATTTCAAAATAAATGATCCGGTCAGAAAGTAGGCTATTATTTATTTCTACAATTGCGTGTTTTAAATGTAATTTTGATCTGTTTGAATTTTGAATTCTATCAATTTTTATTGGTTAATTATTTTGCATAATATTTTATATATATGTATATAAATGTTTTGGAAATTTTTATTATTTTCGTTTATTCAAGAATTAAATTATATAAAAAGAACTGATAGATAATATGATTTACTGTATGGAATGTTATTTTCAATGATTCATTTTCTAATTACAAGTTAGAATTGATATTATTAATAACATAATAAATAGCTACCTTCTTGGATCAAACTTTTCTGGATATGGGAAGAATTCTTTGTCTTGATGCATTGCATAAATAGGTACAATTATAGTCATTCCTTTTGGTATTTTCAAACTTAGATCAGTTAGTTCATAATCTTCTGTACATATTCTAAGTAATCTAAAAAATAGTTTAAATATTATCGATTTGTATTATAAAAATGTCAAGTTTTTCTTTGCTATAGAAAATAAATTAACACTAGGGCATATCAGTAGTTAGAAAATTTATTTATTAATAACAAGGAAACAATTTATAAAAACTTTGAATAAATTGTATATCAAGAAAGTTTTTAATTTTATATAAAGGATAAAGATTGAATATTTTCTATAAATTAAATATACAATAGTTATAAATAATACTAGAGATGATTTAATTTGTTTTTTGCTGCTTTGTTATTAACACTTTGTTAAATTTTAATCTGATATATTATTAAAGTGATAGTAAAAATATATATAAGAATGGTTGATAAACGAAAAAATTAGCTTTTATAAATGACTTTTTCTAAATTTGATACAAATGCAATAAATTTAAACTTTGTTATGGACTATTTTAACTATAATCTTATCTAAACTTTCAAAATTATTTTATAAATATAGTATTTAATATCATATTTATATCCTTAGTTTTGAGTTGAGATTTTATAACAAGTTATATTTAAAATTGATAATTTTTCGCTTAAATATCTTATGAATAAACTATAATGATATTCTTTTAAAATAATGAATTAGAATTAGCTTTAGAAGATAAAGGTTTATTTAAAGAAAAATAAAGATTAATTTACTGCATAGCAACTGGTTCTTTTCTAAGTGTTTCACTGATAACTGCATCCAGGTATGACATTTCGTTAAGCGTATCAAAATTCAAATCTTTCTATAAAAATTTAATTTAAAGTGAAATTTCGAGTGTTTTTTGATAAAATATGTTTTCATAACTTATTGCAAGTATTTAAATATATTGCACTCACGTTTGTGCTCCAAATTTCATCTATTTCTTGTATCAGTGTTTCTTGATATTCCGGATACAATGCTAAGTAATATATGAGAAAAGCTAAAGTACTAGTGTTTGTTTCACTTCCAGCGAACAAAAATGAAGTGCATTGTGACAGCATTTCATCCATAGTCATAGCTACAAAAAATAAAGTATATATATATTTTATATAACAATAAATTATTTTTATAGAATATAGAATATTCTAACACAAATACAAAGAACAAAAATCGTTATACTTTTATGCTTTGGCAATACTTTATAATAGAGCAGTTCTTCCTTGGCATCTTCTGGAGAAATTTCTAAGATGCCTTTTTGTGCATCCATTAATAACTGAAGGAAGTCGTTACCTTTCTGAAAAATATTTAAAAAGTTGTTTAAATTTATAATTAATACTAAAATAAATTATGAAGAAATAAGCAATTTAATAAGCAAGAATAAAGATTATAAGCATAATAAAATCAAATATAAAATAATGCAAGGAATAAAATATTTAATATAGTTAACCATAAATTTTATATTTTTATTTAAAAAATGTAAGATTAAGAAATAATATTACCGTCTTTTCTGTTTCTCGTTGCTTAATAACGTGTAAAACGAAATCTTTAAAAAAATTAATGACTCCACCAAAAATATCTATCTTCAAGTTTCTCATTAAATTTGGGAAAATCACTGAGCAGAATAAACGAAATTAATTAAATCGAGTATTTTTTAGTGTAATATAATTACATTAAAAATACTTAACTTCTCTTTCGAATTTTTAATAAGCAATTCTAATAGTTTTCAGACTATTTAATTAATATTTATTTAAATTTATTATTTTAATTACTTACTCAAAAATAAAGTGAAAATGTTTGCATCTGAATTTGTTGCCTTACGTGCTTTATTTACAAATTCATTATTGGGATCATCCAAAGAACTTAACTTAGTTCCAAAAGCTGTAGAAGCTATTACATCTAGTGTGTAACTGCTTATGTATCTGCAAGAAATGAAGTCAAATTCATTTATTATTATAATAAAGCAAGGGTTTTTTAATAAAGCTAATAAAGCGGTTTTGATTGTACTGTATATTGATAATATTCATTTCAAAGCCTGAATGAAATATTTAGAAAAATGATTTATTCTAAAATAACGTTTCCGACAGTTTAGTTGGGATCCGTGTTCTCATTATTATATTTTGCAATCCAAAAACGTAATTGCATATTTTCTAGAAGATCAATGACAAAATGTATTCATTCTTTAGTTTGTCTCATAACAAAAGTCACTTTTCATGCATAATACACAATGATTATTAATTTTATTATTATTTTATGATATTTTAAATATTATTATTTGTATATTTAAATCAGGGCATGTTTTATTTATACAACTTGTAAGATCTAATATTTTTCTTATCGAAGGACCCATATATTTCTACTGCCCATACTTTGCGAAACATTATTTTTCTCAAGCAGATTTGGAAAGAATTAATCTCTTATTTCCCGAACGTACAATTTATTTTGAAGTGATTAAAGATACACGATTAGGATATATATCAAAATCATTGCCAATGGCAAAACTTTTAAATTAAAAAGTCATAAAAATTTATAGAATCCATAGTTATTCGAAAGAAATCTTAAATCTGTAATCATTTTGAAATTTCAACATCATAACTTTGATTATTTTTAAATAATCAAAGTTTATAATTAATATTGCTTCAAATTCAACCTTAATGGCTTTCTGGATATCCTGATTAATTTTATAAGAATCAGTTCCAAAAGAACTAAACTCGCCAACTTTCCGAAATTGTTCTTTATTTTCGAACGATTAAATTTAAGAAACTAAAATATATTTCATCAAATCCACCTTCAATAGATAATTTATATGTCGAATACCATAAAACTCTATTAAATAATTTGGAAGTATTATTTTCAATACTGTATTAATACAGTTTAGTAATTATTATAATTATATAATAGCTGGCGTATCCAATCCTGTTTGGGTAATGTTTAAATGAAATTAATTTATATACCAATTTATATAAATAATAACCTAAGTTCTAAAAGCTATAGTAGCAAATGCAGGTAAGCCCTACATTATATTATTGCTAACCGATGTCGCTATTAATCCTATAGGATTAAATGATGTCGTGTCAAGGTAATCTTTAATGGAAGAATATCACTTTCAAATTTCATAAAAATCTACTAACTGTTTGAAAATTATTAATAGGTGACACAATAGACAGCTAAGATAGTAATCTTATAATCCTCCATTTCTTTCAGCAAGTAGGAATAAAAATCAGTCAAATTATATAAACCTTATTAGGAAAAAACCTAAGTTTGAAAGTCTGTCATTTTTAAAAGATTGAAGATAAAAGATTAATTTATGTATCACTGAGATCAATTTTAATAAGTATTTTTTTTAAATTTCATAAAAATCTGATAATCAGTGCAAAATACAATTAAGTGAACATACCAGAAGTTTGAATGTTCATACTTCTAAATGATTGAAGTTAGAGAGTTAAATGAAACTTTCACTGATTATTTTTAATGGTAAAAGATCAATCGAGTTTGATGAAAATCATTAATTATTTCAAAAATTAATAATGGAGACAGGCTTATAATATTATGGTGATCTTATCAATAATAAGCCTTGGATTCTTTCTGAAAATAGGCTAAAAATTAAATATAAGATGTAAGATTGAATTAATTTTATAAACTAATAGCAATAATAAAACCATAATATGAGCCGCTCACTTGCCAAATCGATTAACTCCACAAAACGAAATGTAGAGAAAAATGATAAAGTAATCTACATTGTTTTTTTAAAATTCCCTTTAAAATATAAATTCAAATAAACATTGCTTTTTAAAATTTCCTTTAAAATATAAATTCAAATAAACATTGTAGAATATATTACTACAGATGTAGCTTTTATCTAACGACATATAAAATGAATAAGAGAGTATATCCTTGGAGTAATCGTTATTTTTATTACAATTTTTGTGTGACTGATGGAGTTAATCGATTTGGCAAGTGAAAATAAAAAATAATAATAATACCATCGAATTCAATCTTCAAAATATTTTTAAAAATAAGTTAATACAGTATATATTTCAAATGTTAAACAAAAGTTTGGTTACTAGCATGGTGGAAATATACAGGTGTGCTATTGCGCATCCTGTGACGTGTAAATGACGTCAGACTCGGAGCAGAGAATAATATAGCTACATTACAAATAGACATATATTTTGCAACTTAGATATTTAAATACACTGTTTTATAGCTATACTTATAAACTAATTGTGTTCTATTTGATTTTGTATTAAATATGATTTATATTGTAAAGCTTTTCAGTATAATATATTTTTCTGTTGTAGCGTCAATTAAGCCATTATATTTTGAAAATCATTTTAGATGTATTTTTTTTCTTGTTTTCCAAACATATTCTGAATCTGTCAAAATGCAATTTATCAAAATTATATATTATATAGTATTAAAATTTCTTTAAAACTGACTTAACAATAGTGTTAATTGATATGAATAATTAAAATTTCTTTTTAATTAATTGTTTATTAAATCTTTTTCCTTTAATTGAATATTTAATATATTGTATAAATTTCTTAAGATCCATAAAACAGTATACATAATAAACACTATAGCACTTAAGCAGAAACAATCTTTATTTCAAAATATTTTTTGCAAGACACTAGTGCCCTTTTCAGCAACACCAACCGACTAAAATGTACAGGCCTAGGGAACATTTAAACTGTTACATGTACAAAATAATAATAAATATAATTTAAATTTCTCCTAGATCTATGCATTTTTGTCAGTTGGTGTAACTGAAGAGAGAGGGGATGTTTCCAAATAAAGATTCCTGCTTAAGCGAAAAATGTTTCCAAATAAAGAATGCTCCTGCAAGTGTTGTAATGTTTATTATTTTTCTGGAAAAAGCAGAAATATGGATTTGACTTTGTATATATTTTTCTCTTAATCAAATAGTGCATTGATTTTTTATGAATATAATATTTTCATAATTTCTGCATTAAAAGTGAAGATTAAATGGTTTTTTTTCCATTAGTTTTAATTTAAATATTTTTGATGATAAAATATTATTATTAAAGAATAATTTTGCATATTTTCAGTTATCGATTTACATATTCAATTGAAAATATCTATTATAAAACTTGTATTATAATACAATATTTTATAAACCTGTGGTGTTTCATTATCATTGAATATTTGAATTAATTGCAATATATTAATATAAACAAAAAATATACATAAACAAAATTTTAGTCATAAATCAAATATTCCAATTTATTATTTAGTTAAATAATATATATAAATATTGTTGTTTTAATCTTTAAATTATTTAGATAATTTTATAAAATTGACTCAATAATGGATTAGAAATAAAAATTATTAATTGACTCATGGTGTAAAGAATGCAATTTATAATTTTCTCTATTTTCATTTATATTTTATTTAAAATTTAATTAAAATTTTTACAGGGAAGTAAACCTCAGTTAGAACAAGTTTGGGAAGAAGAAGATGAATTGCCAAAAGATGAATTTAATCCAGAAACATTCTTTAGCATGCATGGTATTTTCTGTAAATTCAATATAATTTGATATTTATATAGAAAAATTAAATACTTTTTATATATTATTTCTTAGTTCATTTTATAAATGTTCACATTTTTGTAAGATTCTTTGAATTTCTTACTTATTTTAAAAATATTTCACAAAATAAAATGCAATAATTTTTCCATAGTATTATGAAGATAAGGCTATCACATGGAATGAGAACATGAAACATTTGCTTCTAGTGACAATATTTTAACAATAATAAAAAGTTTAAAAATTAATGTTGTAAATACTGTATAAGAAATTATGTCTCAAATTTTATTGTCATTTTAATCAACTAATAATACTATTGTATGTATCATCAGTTGATATTGAATAGAAATGTAATAACCTATATATCAATATTTCTGATTGACAATTTGTGCATTTTTCTGATAGTTCTGATTATTCAAAAAGTATAGGATGATTATTTTACAGCTGATTTTGGACATCAGATATGTGCTCCCAGTGATCCTGTTTTCACTGGTTAGCATTCCACTCCTGTCAGTTATATCAAACTTTTCATTCTGTGTTTGGGTCTGATTTTTTTTATCATTTAAACTTTACTAAATATTTTTGTTGAGATTCAAAAATGACAGAAACTTTTAATTTTTCTTTTGATATTTTCTGCCAAATAAACACTTTAATAAAATCATACTATAGAGAAATTTGATTGTATGTTGCATGACATGATTGCATTCTGCTCTCTATCCAGCTTTCTCTATACATTGTGTTGTGATGTTTCAATGCTATAAGTCTGGAATTCTAAATGACTGTATTTATTCCAATAGTGAACTGAATTTGGAAAATTTTTAAAATTATAAAAAAATTTTATTTCAATTAATGTCATATTGTCCTAATACTTGAAAGTTTGATCAGCTTATACATGGATTTCAAATTTTTGCATATTTTTAAACTCTAAAATCTGGATTGGCTAATACATGGATTGTAAATGAGTATATATGATAATTAGGATATTATAGGGAACTAAACCTGCTGAAAATGATTTATCTTAGATATTAGACAATTATGATCCACCTTGTCAAAACAATATTTCAATTAAATATTATCCAATTTGAATGAAATTTACATATATTAATATCATCTTTTGGAGTATCAAGTAATGCTAAAAATGAACTAAATTTGAATCTTATTTTATAACATATTATTATTATTATATAACTAATTTTGATTGTTTTGAATTTTCAAAACAGTCTAAAATAATGTAAGTTGTGATCAATTCATTAAGCTTACTAACTTGTTCATAAATTTCCGAGATTTTTTAATATTACATCTTTTAATCCTGCAACTTCAGTCATAAATAATACATTCAAATTTCTTAAATCACTTTTTAAGCTAATTAATGGATTCTAAAGAAATTTAACAGGAAATCCTGCAATTGAATATGAACTTGTTAATACATAAATTAATACTGCACCTTCTCTCATTTCAAAATGGTGAACTTTCAAACTTCTGAGGTTTTTCTCTTAACTTTTGAATTTTTTGTTAGGTTTTTATGAAATTCAATACAGATGTTAGTAAAAATGACTTTTGATGGCATACATATTTAATAACTAATTGTCTAATATGGAAATAACTAATATGCAGCTTTTAATCATTCCAAAATAGTGAAGTTCTTTGAAAAGTAGACAATTAGTTATTTCCAGTAGTGATATATCTGGATAATTTCATCTAATTACTATTTATTTTCCCATTTTAAATATGTAGCATTTTTATATTAATTAGAATTAATTTATGACTTCCAGAATTTCCCAAGAAATCCATGAAATTTATAAACCCTGAATCCTGGAATTCCACATATTTTTCTCAGGATTGTTTTTTTTTATTTGCCACAAATAAATGTTATTTTCTTTGCCATTTTGCAGTATTTCATTTTGAGCAACTAAAAAATGTACATTGAAATTTAATTTGAATTGGAAATTAGAATAAGCAAGCAACCATGCAATGTGATTGACATTAGAACTGTGCCATATTGCATTTTTAATTTACGTGTGTTAATGAGCATTAATTAATTGATAAAAATTTCAAGATTTTCATATTATTGTCATATTTTCATCAAATAGCATGAAAAATTTTACATTAGAGTTTAAAACCCTCAGTGTAGTTTCATAAGATCTTCAACAAATTGATCTTAGTAAAATTATTGAAGGAATTGAAAAAATTCATTTAAAAAATATTATAAAATAATATACTTATAAAATTTGAAATATATTGAAATTTAAAATTTTTCTAAAATACAAATCTGCTTATGATCAATTTAAATAAAGCTCTAACACAGTACAGCCCAACTAGCAGTATGAAGGAAATAATCATTGTTTCTAATAAAAGCTTTTTCCTTCACACTGCTAGTTGTGCTGTACTGTGTTAGAACTTAATTTATATTGAAATTGTTAAAATTGAGATATACAAAATCTATTCACATATGTTTTAAATGTGTGCTGAAAATTTCATATTAATATGTTAAATTTTTGATAAGATTTGGATCTTAAATACATCTAAAATTCTAGCTCCTTTCACTAGCTTTTAGCCTTCAATTATGTCACTTCAAGCCTTGAACCATGTACTGTATTATGTATTTCAAATATTAATTTTATATAATTTAATCAATAGATTTTTTTTTATTTATTTGTTTTAAATGTTACAAATACAAATCAAAAATTGAGGAAAGCAAACACTGATTTGGTATAAACAAAGCATAAACAACTTTACGCAATTGCAAATTAAACCATATTAACAAAATACAAATAATTATACTCAATTCGATAACACAGATTAGAATCTTTCCATCAAATTAGTATACATAATGATTAAATTAATTAATATACATCATTAATTTAAAGTAAAGTAAAATTTTTCATTAATATAAGTCAGCATACATCAACATTTCAAAAAATATAAGTGTATTTAACTATTATTAAAGTAATTTTCTAGGCTCTTCTTTAAGTCTATTACATTACAAGAAAACAAGTCACAATTTAATGTTTTGTTTTTTACAATCGTATTTTGTATTAAAAAAATCTATCAATGAAATTAATACTTAAAATAGCTATTTAATTCTCAAAGTTAATGATTTCTTCTATATTGTATTACAATATTTTGATAGAAAAATCTGGTAAAATTGATAAATTAAAAAAAAAATCTATTATTATTGTCCACCATGTTATTTCTTAAGTATTAAATATTTTGTTGAATTGGAATATTTTCAAATTTTTTAATGCAAATGTAAAGATTTATTAATAATATAATAATTT
>AYEL01076367.1:0-20162 GCA_000484575.1 Olivierus martensii
AGATTAAAAATATAAAAATATATATTCTTATGTAGACTAATTTAAAAAGAATTTTGTTATAACCTCATTGCTCTTTATCCAATCTAGTTATAATTCCATTGATAGTTTGGCTTTCTTTTCTTAAAATGTTAAAAATTAACATCAAAATTTACCATGCTAGTGATTGTTCAACAATGGTACAGTCTGGTAGAAGAGTTTCTCCCTTGAGAGTTCCAGATAACCCCCAACACCACTTTATGCACTTCATCTTCTAATTTCGGATTATTATTATGACAAAGTTAGACTACCTGCAAACCAGAAATAATATTAGAGAATACAGTCTCCTCTCATAGAAACACACTGATCTAAAAGAGGGGGTCAATATATAAAGCCCCTGATATTTTTTTACATTTAATATTTAAAAAAACTTGACCTATAATCAGATCAATATAGTATTTTTTTTATATAAATTTGTAATAAAATTTGTGTAATTTTCCTTATCCATATTTTAATTATAAAAATTTGGAAAAAAGTGGAAAAATAATGCAAATAAGTCAATAAATCAATGGCACATCATAAAATCAAAATATTAGCATAAATGCCCATAATTGACAGTCTGAAGGAAAAAAAAACATTAGTTCTAAATAACATTTAAAAAAAAACTAGCTAATACTAATGTAATAACTAATTTATTTTTGTCTTTCATTTTCTGGATTATTGATAGAGATCTAGAAAAGTGAAATCAGTAAATACTTTATTCAATCAAAAAATAAAGTTAGCTAGGTAATCCAAATTAATAACTTGTTTTAATCAATTCAAAATAAGATTAATTCGACTGATAATCCTATTAACATGTAATTTCAAATGACAAATAATAAATCTTAATTATATTTATAAAAATCTCTCTATCATTATAGAAAATAGCTCTAATAATTGACCATAGTTTCATCTAGATCAGGGCTGTCCAACTTGTGACCTGCAGACTGCATGCAGCCCAACATAAAAATCATAAACTTCCTTAAAATATTGAGATTTTTATGTACTTATTTTTTTACTTTTCTGAAATTTGCCATGACATCATCAAATATCCCACTAATAAAGAAAAAGAAATTTGTTTCAATTTTGTATTAAAAATATATAAAAATAATGATGAAGTTTTTATTTAAATGCCTAACCTTCAAATTTTTCCAAAGACACTTTTTGTCCATTGTAGACAAAACTTGCAATTCATTAATGTGATTCTCTGAAATTAAAACCAGAAAAAAATCCAATAAATATTACATTCTACATTTCCTATTTCCATTTTCTAAAATATTTCTTATTTCAGTGATTAAAACTTCTTGACTTGACCAAAGATTTTGAAAAATTTCTGAACGTAAATAAGTCAAAGATTATTATGCTACTACATTTTTGCATATTTGTCATGGTAGATAACATATATTGTACATTATTTACTAACTTTTTTCTTAATAACTATCATTAGAATTAATCTCATCAATTCAATTTTTTTTAATCTGCTTTTTGACAATAAAAATGAATAAAAGAATTAACTAGCACACTCAGCAGTATTAAAAATAGACTAAAAACTTTTATTTAGTAACGTTTTCGATATTATAAATATCATCGTCAGCTTCCGTTATAATAATAACAGAAGCTGATTATTTTTAATACTGCTGAATGTGCTAGTTAATTATTTATAGCTCAAAAACCATCAAAGCACTAGTTAGCAGTTTAAAATATATACAAAGACTTTATTAAAAACGTTTTCGGTATTCACAGTATACCATCTTCAGTTAAACTACTCCAAAAAGAACCATTTTAAAAGATTCTAGAACAATTGGTTATCAGTTATGCCATAGGAAGATGCTAATTAATTAGTTAGACCAATATATTTGTTGAACTTTTATTCTGGTCTATTGATTATATGGAAATATATGTATACTGCTGCAAGTTCCTTGAAATTATATTTATATATTTTATCATCTTTGTAATTAATATTTTGTAAACTTATTATGTTTTATACTTTAACATTTTTAATTTAGAAATTAGCCGTTTAAGTATAAATTTTATTTATAGTAAGCACATGTTATATAACTAAGAATGTTCTTCAGCTACGTTAATTGATTTGAAAATTAACTGATAACCAATTGTTCTAGAATCTTTTAAAATGGTTCTTTTTGGAGTAGTTTAACTGAAGATGGTATACTGTAAATACCGTTCTTTTTGGAGTAGTTTAACTGAAGATGGTATACTGTGAATACCGAAAACGTTTTTAATAAAAGCCTTTGTATATATTTTAAACTGCTAACTAGTGCTTTGATGGTTTTTGAACTATAAATAATAGAAATTTTAAGCAGTTTTTGAAAAGCTTGAATTAGTGCTAGTTAATTGTTTTATTCATTTTCATTAGAATTAATATATTTTATTTGCAGCCCGAGACTATTTTTTTCTTCAAATTTGGCCCAAGGAAGCTGAAAGGTTGGACACCCCTGATCTAGATTGTTAAGTTTAATATCTTTAAAACTGTAACATCATCTCAGCTTTCCTTTGTTCAAAACTCCCTTTATACTGCAACTGACAATATTGACTTGTATAGTCAGCCTCTGGGAAGTTGAGCTCTGAGCCTTATAGTCTTTTCTTGAAAACAGAAGAGGTTGAAAATCGAATGTGCTACTCTGTGCCTGTTAACAACTAGAATTATACAATAAAAATAACTACAGTTTAAATAAAATTTTGAAATTTTTTACAGTTACATTAAATAAGTTAATCACAAAAAGTTATAAAATACTGGAACTATATAAGCACTATTAGCAAGGTATTAACAGTTTTTATTGCCATATAACGTTTTCGGACAAAAATCAGAACCTCATCAGTATGCCTGTTTTTAGCGAAGATTACAAATGTATTATAGAAAAACGAACGTTAATATAGAACAGGAATTAAACATCAATTTAGAACAAGATTCAAACATTACTTTAGAATACATTAACGTCCTAACTAATTCAGTTACAGCATTCTAATACTTTAAAATCGAATAGATTAACATTTGAACAATAATATACATATTACGCAATCACATTGTAAATCGTAATATTATATCATCATTTTAAGACTATGGTATATCTAGTACAGAAACATATAAGTGAATAAACATTACAACATAACTAAACACGAAGTTCGTAATAAATAAAATGTAATAAACACAATCAGGTTAAAGTAAATTAAATAAAGTACAGTAAAATAAGCTAGCATAACAGTCCTAATAATGCGTCATGTAGGTGAAAGTCCACATCCAGCTTGACAGGTCTCTTAGCTTCCGTCTAAGTGAAGGTTCGGAGAGAGAGCATTTATCCTCTAACATTTGGATCCCCAGAGCCCATAGGCACATAGAATAAAATATATCGTAACATTCGTAGAACTTCCGCCATAGATAGGGTAGAGATCATATGTTATTTATCGCACACCATTTCCATGCTGGTATATTTATATGATAGCAAGTGGTAGTGTAAATTCTATATTATAAAATACTGTATATATTTTAAGGCTATATTATAAGAATGCATAATTATTTATAGAAAAACATACTAATTTAAGTGATATTATACTTTATATGCTCATATCAATATGGTTTTACTTCTTATTGTTTGAAAACATACTAAATTAAATCTTACTTTATTATATGACTCTAGCCATTAACCGGTACAAAATAACACATTCAATTTTCAATTTCTCCCCCATTTTTAAGAATAGACTTTGTGGCTCAGAGCTCAACTTCCTAGAGGTTGATTGTACTCAAGTTTATTGACAAATAAACTTGAGTACAACAAAATTAATAGTTGTCCATGAGATGCATAAGAGTCATCTCATGGACAACTATTAATTTAGTTTTCAGATTTTTACTAATAAATCTTATCATCATCATTAAAAAATTATTATAAATTGTTTCCATAATTATACTTATAATCCACTGAAAAGAAACCATTTTTTTAACTCTATTATTTTAGAGATCTCATTTTGGCAGTTATGTTATGCAGATTAGGTGATATCAATCACATGCATGTTCAAAGATATTATTTAGTCATTTACCTTTGAAACATTAACCCAGGAGCGTAAAGTTCATATAATGTAAATAACCTAAAGAAAGCTATAATGATAAATAATAAAGGTGAATAATTAAAAAAAATTTAAATATTATATTCTATGTAGTTTAATAATAATTTATTTTTTCATTAAAATTGTTTTAATTTTATATAATAATTCATATAATTTATATTATTTATTTAAAAATATTCATCAAGATTATTAGTTCTACATTTAAATTGTCAGAAATCTCATATTTGTAGATGAGCAAGTGAGAATTTTGAAATTTAAATAAAGAATATAAATTGTGCAGAATTTTCTTTTAAATATTTTTTAAAAACATATTTCTGTGTGATAGTTTGGTCCATTTAGACTATTATTTCTATGAGAAATCTTGTTCAGAATTAGTAAATTCATATATAAAATGCATAAATATTTAATTTATTAAAAATAGAAAGTAAAATTAAATTGTGAATTTGTTTCTTTGGTAATTCTGCAAAATGAGAGAGATTTTATTTTATTGAAATTCAATATTACATTTAGAAATTATATTTGGATGATATCTTTAAAAAATTGTATTTGAGTTAACGAGTTTATTAATAAAGAGTATATAAGTTTATACAAAATTTTTTTATTGTTTAATGGCATTATATAATAGCAAAAATTTAATAAAAAAAAATTTAATTTCATTAGATTATAAAATAGTAAACTTTTTATTAAAGTAATTGATTTACCTCCATTTTCTTTAGTTTCTCCATTAGTTTCTTCTTTTGTTTCACTTATTACTTTTGTTTCACTTATTTCTTCAGTTTCTTCTTCTTTTTTCTATAAATTCAAAATTTTCAAACATGATTTAAAAGGAAAAAAAAAACTCAAAAATTGTGAATAAAAAAATATATGTCTGGATTTCATAGTCAACTGCAATAGTGCATAATTTAATCAGGCCAGAATTATTAAATAGGCACAATAGGCTCATGCCAAGGAGACTCAAAAACAGGTTAAAAAATAATTGAACAGTTTTATAATTATTATAAAATTTTTTGTTCGTATGTCCTAAAAGGTATTAATTTGGTAATGAATTTAACAGTAACATTTTAATTATTTTTATCAATTTAAACTTTTATAAAAAATTATTTTTATTAAATTTAAGATTGGCAGAACCAAATAATTCTAAAATAAAGATTTATTATTTTGATTGTTCCTAATTTTAAGGTCCATATTAAAATTTTTAAATGTCAGTATTCTCTTCATTTTTATTGATATCAATTATATTATTTCAATATAATGTGAACAAGGAAAATTTTTTTAAATCACAATGGTCTGGGTCTGAGCCAATTGTTAGATACTTGTTCATAATTCGAGCATAAAAATTCGCTGATTGTGTACAATACATTGCCCACAAATTATCATAATGCCTTTTTAAATAAATCAAATTTTTTTTTTCCCAAAAATTTCTGTAAAATTTTTCATAAAATGTGCTTCTATAATCTCTAAATATTTTTAAATCAAATTTATTCGGAAACAAGAAAACAATTTATTTCTAGAAAGAATTAATCGTCTACTTTCCTAATTATTTTTGAATGATTACATATGTTTTAATTCTTAGCTTTAATCAAAATCATCTTCAATGCTTAATCTGTATGTTCAATGTCATAAATATGTATTAAATAATTTCGTTGTCTTATCTTTAACATTGTACTGTATTATTATAGTTATATATTAATTGGTATATAATAAATTACCAGGATTTACCAGGATATTATTTAAATCATATATATATATATATATATTACTGTAAAAAATTATAAGAAAAATGCAGATTAACCATATGTTAGCCCTGCTTTAACGCTTAGCCCCATCTCGTGTCAACGATGTTAAAAAAAAAAAAAAAAAAAAAAAAAAAAAAAAAAAAAAAAAAAAAAAAAAAAAAAAAATAGAAATTTTAATAAATCTACAGGTAATCTCAGAAGAATGAATATCCGTTATTAATTCACGCTCATCGTTTAAAAATATTACTTAAATTAGACTTTATTAAATTTAATAAAAATCAAATCAAAATATAGTAGTATAAAATTTATTAGGGAGAAATTTTTGAAGTTTGAACGGCCATTTTTAAATAAATACACATAGAGTTAATTGATGTCATTCAGGTCATATTCACCAGCATGATGAAAAATCATTTCTTAAAAATCCAATGATAGTTTAAGATGTACTCAGGTATTTGAATGTTGAACATTTTTAAAATGCACATAGAGTTAATTGATGTCATTCAGGTCATATTCACCAGCATCTTGCTAATTTCATAAAAATCCAATGATAGTTTAAGATGTACTCAGGTATTTGAATGTTGAACATTTTTAAAAGGAAAAACTAGAAATAATACACTGTTGAGGTGATCTTTATCAGTATCAAATTTTATGAAAATATACCGGTTTAGTTCAAAAATTATTAGATCTAATCAAAATATTTTCCTATAGATGGACCGTTTTTTCTTCATGCATCATTAAACATGAAGCAGCATGAAATCATGCTTTGATAGATGTATATGATGTGAATCTTTCTGTGTTTGCTAATAAAAATCTAAATATTGTTTATAGTCATCATTAAAAAATGTTTAACACTCTAATTCGGAAAGTGATTTTAATAAATACACTGTATACCAATTCAAAATTTAAATATGAACATAAAAAAAGGTTTGTTTATAACAACAATCACGTGTGACCTACTTATAACAGGAAATTTCCATAATGTAAGTTTACATTACTACTAGTGCTTATCCTACTTTTATAAAATATATACAATATTGTATATTTATGTTAAATATTTGCAATTTTTTTATTTGAATCTATTAAAATCAATTTTTTTAATACTGTATAAAATTTTGAATTGCATTTTAAAAATAACCATTTTGAAAATGCATTAAACATTTATCTAGCAGGAAAACTTCCCTCTCGGGGAATTTTAGTTGTTATTATTTTAAAGTTTTTAACTTAGGCAATTTTTTTATATATATATATTTTTTCTATTTCAACAAATTAAATTGAATTTATATATTAAAATCTAAAATTTATACAGTACATTATTTCGATACAAAAAACAGAAACGCGAAAGGGAAATTTAAACGGTAAAGGGAATATTTTTTAAATACAGAATACAGCGAAATTTATTTTATATGTAGGGAAAAAACTTACAGTAGGAGATAAATCTTGTTCGTCTAATCCTTCTTCTTTTTTCAGTCTTTTATTTATTATTTCAGTGTGTTCTGAACTGAAAACGTTTACACTTTTTTAATTTTTTAAAATAATACAAAATGGAGGGAAAAAATCGGTTATTACCCAAAAGACGTACAACTCACCTTATTCTAGATCTGGTAGCAGGCATTTTATCTATCCGAAACTGCACACGAAAGACGATTTACAACGATCCGAGTAAGAATTATTTTATATAGGAACAAACCACGTGTTACTTGCGCAACCAATTGGCGAAAGATAAATTCATTTTAGACTTATTCTACATAAAGTTCACCGACTTCTATACCTTTACATCAATGCGAAACGTTTTTCTCTTTGTGACTAAAAAAAATAAAAAAAAAATTGTAATTCGCAATTAAACACGCACACAACTTTTATTCATTTTTTCCTTTCAAATATAAATTTAAAAAATTTAACCCGTAAATTTAGAACGATCGCACTAAATTAAAACACCTCCATACTTTAATTCAAACTTTTCATACAAATATACAATTATTCGAATATCAATACCGTGTGTCACGTATAACGTGATCAGGTTACATTAATCATCATAAAATAAATGACATTATTTAAAAAAACGCAGTACAGAAACCTTTTTTATTTTGTACGGTATAGTCTTATTTTTGCTTACCTTTAGATGTTTACACCTATATATATATATTTTTTTAATTTTAAATTATATTTTAGATGTTTACACCTATATATATATATATTTCTAATTTTAAATTATAAAAAAAAATATAAAATTTTTAAAAAATTCTTCGTTTAGGAAAAGTTTTTAAAGGTGAATGACCAAGCTTTTCATATTCGTATGTGACATAAAAATAGAACTCAGTCAATCAACCTGGCTACGTACTTCTGCACTGAGTACATGTTGACTTTTTTTTTTTTAATTTATTTATTTTGGTAACTTTTTGCTTGGTTAATTAATTCGTGAAGCTGTTTACAAACCATATTTGTTTTACATTAGCGTTTTTATTTTTAGAACGGTAGACGAAAAGTTATAACACGATTTTTTTTTTATTTTTGTTGTTAGCATAAAAGGAGGTGTGCCTCTGATTTCTTTTCACACCTTTTGATCTGATTTATAACATCCGGATAACACGAATGGCGAAACAGATAAACATCAAAGTTTTCCTATTTTTTTTTTTTTCTTTTTTCCTAAGTTTATTTAAATAATCATGATGGTGATGCATACAATGATTGTTTCTCGAAACGCTTCAGTTATTTTAATTTGGAGAAGAAAAATTATTAGTCTGTATGTTGACACTTCGAATAGTATTATAATTACCTCTGTTGAAAGATTTTTTTTTAATAAATCAAAGAAAAAATTGCGAAAAATCAATAATCTAAAATCAGCTTTTTCGTTATCAGTAAAAAATTAAATGAATGTAAGTGTAAAAAATAAATTTTGATTAAAAACGCAAGTTACATAGCAAAAATATGTTATTGATTTTCTTACATGTTAAAATATTTTTATAACGAATTTTATTGAAAATGAACAAACATTCTTCGTTTATTACACAACTACCTGTTGGTAAATATTTGCCAAACTCATAAAATCTATGGCCAAACTACTTGATTAATTCAATGACATTCTAAATTCAGAAATTTCAATAGTTTATTACTGATAAATTGCCAAATATAAGAATATGAATTAGATATTGTTCAATAGAAATGCTTGAATATTCTACCAGAAAATCGTCGTTAGGAGTATTCTCGAAGTGAACTCCCAGAATTAATCAATTCATCTCGAAGATTTCTTCAAGACGAGTTTTATTAATTTCTATTCGTTTTCAGGAAAAATCTAAGTTTGATAATCTATAATAGTCACTTTCAATGACCTTTATACGTTTAGTAATTATTTATTCAGATTTGGTTAGATCAGATTAATTTGAATTACAACGCCAAATCACCACGGGATACTTTTGTCGGCAACCATTTTTAGAGCCTATAATAAGTTGGCAACACATAATGGGATCAATTGGAAGGTTAAAGGATGAAATTCACCGGACCGGACTTAACTTCTTCTTAAAAACTGGAGGAGATGTGGGAAATCGGCTCTTCCAAGGTAGTAACCGAGTGCTTCACCACACGGTTATTTGGAAGACTAACTAATTTAATCAATTACTATACTATATAATTATTACTTGTATATTATACCTGTATATACAAACAGTAATTGTACTATACCAGCGGTGGCCAAGGCTCGTCACTACGAGCCATATAGGAGAATCTCAAATAGTTGAGAGCCGCAATCAGTTTCTTTTTGAATCAATGAGAGCCAAATCAATTTTTCTCGGGTAATCTTAACAGTGGTTTCAAAAATTATATATTTTACACGTATTTATTTTGTATAGATGCATACTACTATTTACAATAAATAAAAAAATTACAAATATATTATTATTTAATTGATGAAATAAGTATTTACTTCCATATCAACTATTGAATTTCATGGTATGGAGCCTCACTGAAGTACCAAAGACCCGCAATTTGGCCACCATTGTACTATACTGTAATCATGGACTATAATATAGTATTGTACTAATATTATATTATAGTATCAACCTCTCTCAGATTTTTCCATGTGGTTTTATGCTATTTTCCAAACGGAGGTTAAGCGGAGAAGTATTTCAGTGCCCACTACCGGCCGCCCACACCCTTGAAATGGTGTCAGCTATCCAATCGGAGGATAAATTTCAACAAGTTTGATCCGAACTCTTCCTGTAAAAACTCTAGAAGTATGGGACCCATGAATTAAACCAGGATTTTCCAAGGTAGATATTCAATACGTTTCCATGTGATCTGGTCGACTCCCTTAAATAATTTTAACTATCAACTTTATGTCAAAAATAATAAATATAAATAGAACTCAAAATCTAAAAAAATATTTTTTTATTAATGTCACTGGCTTTCTTCCTATTTAATTTTTTGACACTATTCGTGCTGCTGATACTAAAGGACTTTCAATGCCCATCAAGGGCTAAACATCCATGATGTGCCCACTGCCAAATGACGGATGGAGAATGGTAACGCTGTTGGCGTACCACGCAGGAGGACCTGGGTTCGCGTTCCGGGTCTGATATCTTCTGAAAAGTTTTTTGGGGTGCTGGGCCTGGCTCGGTGATCCCCGTCCTTCACCATCCGGCCTGCCTCCCTCCACGGATAGATGCAGCCCGTGGTTGAAACTGTCCCCGCTCCTTGGTAATCTCACTGATTGGAAAGGGGCGTAAAATATGCAAAATAAAAAAATGAAGGATTTAACAGATCGGATGGGAATATTCTTAAAAATCAAGATGTAAAAACCTGAATTGAACCCAAACCAGATTAGAAATATATCGCACTTCCAGACGATCATTGGTTCATTTATTAGAAAATAGTAGCCTACTTTTAACAAATGGACCAATTTAGCCTCTTTGTCGGCTAAATTGGTCCACATGGAAACACTCCGGCTTTAGATCCAGAGGCCTCTAATTCGATTTAGTTCTGCCCTTGAAAAATTCACTTGGGAGTTGGGCCAACCTGAAGATCAAAGGGTTAGTCCCGACCCCCAACTATCAATAAATTTCACCGTTAATCCCAACAATTGATGGATCAGCGGTGGAAGCGGATTTGATTTCTACACTCGAGAATGAGGTTTAATTCCTGGGTTCCACACCTTTAGTTTTTTCAGAAGGGGTCCTGGCACGACTCGTTGAACCTAAGGTTGAATCCTATCCTAGACTTGACAGATGATATCATCGAGTGTGGACGGCTCCTAGTGGATATGGAAATGCCACATCACTAGGTAATAACCGAGTGGAAAGGAAACTAAAATCACATAGAAAAAAATGCACAGTAATGCATTTTTAGCACATATAACTTTAAACACACAGTACATATGAACTTTAAACAAACTATTAATTTCATTGTCAAGATATGATTAATTCGTTCAAAAATAAATTTATTATCTGATCTAGGTAAGTAGTATTATATGATAACTAATATAATTTAAAATTTTCATGTATCATGGTTTAAGAGGATTATGGAAGGAAGCGATAGACATTTCCGAATCGTTATGAAAATTTTCCAATATTTGGAAAATGGATTCGAATCTTGGTATATTGCCTTAAAAGCCAATCTTTTTTTGAAAAAAGTCAATTCAACTGATAGCAAAGACCAGATTAAAAATGTAAAAAATTGGGAAATTATAAATTCGATTAAAAAGAAATTTAAAATAAAAATACTTAAATAGAAAATTTAATAATATAAACAGAATAATTTATGTGATATATACAAAAGCTGAAAACAAAAATATGAGTTTTTTAATGCTACTTTCCAACTTTATCGAATACTATGTAACGGTGCTTTATAGATCTTACCACGGGTCCATTTCAGTAAAAAGGATTTTAGTGTTAACAGATATCGTTTTTTTCCACTCAGTACTAAGTGCTGAGGGGAATAAGCCTCTGTTTTCTATAGATTGTCTACCTCTCACAGAGATCAGCCGGATTGTGAAGGACAAAGTTCGACAGGTCGGAACCATAAATTATCCATAGAGGGGGACTCGAGAATCGAATTCGGGTATTCTTAGAGTGGAAAGCCAAGCGTTTCAACACGGCATCAATGGAGAAATTAACTGGACTTTAAAGGTAATGATCAACAAGTCGAAAGTTGAAGCCGAACGCAACGATGTCTACTTTCAGAATAGACGTAACTCGATAGAAATTCGACACTTACATCATTCATATTCTCGAAAATGGACTGTAGTTGTCGACACTCAGAACAGAGGCCAGGATCGAACTTGGCATATAAATTTTCGAGATACGGGACTGCATTCATTTCCCAATCTTCTTGATGGAAAGCCAAGTCGATTGAATTGACCGCGTGGAAACGCTTCAGCTTTCCACTTTAAAGGACCTCAGTTCAATTCTCGGGTCCTACCCTTTGGAAAATTATTTCATGGGATCCGAGGCCGGTCTATCAAGCTCCACCTTTACAATCGGTTGTCCCGGCGCGTGGTAACGCGTTGGTGTTTTACGCTGGAGGACCCTGGTTTGCCTCCCGGACTCGGCATCAAATGAAATGTTTTTTAAGGTTCTAGACCCAGCCGGGCGATCTTCATCTGGCCCGCTCTACGGTTGTGGATGCAGCCCATGGTTGGAATTGACCCGCCCCTTAGTAATTTCACTGATTGGAAAGGAATGTAAAAATACAAAAAAATAAAAAATCCGGCTGTCCCCTTAGTAGGGATGAGTAGTCTGTGGCAAAGTTGTTATATCCCCGTCATTTAATAATCATTTTTGATTTGAAAGTAGTGTCATCTGTTGATCAAAAAACGGTAGAAAGCTGAAGATTTTTTACCAACGATGTTTTTCACGCAGCCAATTCGCCGACGGGTAAAAATTTCAGAAATTATAAATTCGATTAACAAGAAATTTAAAATAAAAATACTTAAATAGAAAATTTAATAATATAAACAGAATAATTTATGTGATATAAACAAAAGCTGAAAACAAAAATATATATTTTTTAATAATTTTGGACGCTATGTGGTGCATAACGAACCAATGAAACCGTTGGCAGGATATTTGAAAAATTTATAGGTATTCTATATTACTTTTTATTTTAAAGATAATTTAATGTGCAGGTATACTAATATAAATGTTATTTGAGTATTTTCAAAAAATATTTGATTCAGTAGAAATCCAGATTTTGTGCCCGCAAAACAGAGATGTATTGCTTTAACCTATCTGCCTAGAAAATGATCATATCTGACAATATAATGATCATTCAAGAGGCTGATTAAAGGCGCATTCGGCAATTCAAATCAATCTGACCAGATATCTGAATAGTTCACGTGACTTCTGAATTTCGTCTGATTCATCTGACTTGACATTTACCGAACGCATTTGTCTGCTTCTCTACTGACTAACATTCCGGATACAAGTTAAGGCGTGTTGTAACGAAGCTAGTTTGTAGACCGCTAGAACTTGTCGCGAGTCGACAGTTATTATTTATACGTAACTAGTAGAAGCCGCACTTATTTACTGGCAAGTTGTATTTTCTATTGTGTGTCGCATACAAAGTTCACACGTTTTGTACGGGAAATTAAAATGTCAAATATTGAAGAAGCTATTGATGCCGTTATAATAATTTTAAGCGAAAAGCTTAGGGACTTAGTTAAGAAAAAGGGTAAAAAGCGAAAAAAATGTAGAAATTGGATTATGCGTAGATCAATAGAAATCTTGAACTTTGAGCCATTGGCAATGCTGGGTGATAAATATGATGCTTGCACATTTGCAGAGACAAATGATTAGCACATCAAGAATTAAGTGATGTGGAAAACTTTAATACTTAGACTTTCAAAAATACACACATTTTTTTTGTATAGATCATACTTTGAATTATTACTTTTGTAGTTATTTCCATTCATCTTAGATTCTTTTTCATGTTTTCCATAACTTATCCAGTAATTATTTAGTTTAATGTGCATTTTCTCAAAGTTTCAAGCGTAATGACAAATAATATGAACTGTATTCAAAATTATAATATTCAAAAGTTTCAATTAGTTCATTTTTCCGTTTTATTTGAGTTGTTATTTGAAATATTTGCTCATTTTATTTATAATTTATGATCATTACTTAAAACAAATTTTCGTATTAATATTCCGTTATTAATACTAATTATGGATTATTTTTGACATTAATGTTATACTCCTCACTGTCTTTCATATTCTGTATAATGCAAGTTAACTTTAGAAAATAAGATTTTATTGTAACATAAGGATTTGAATGTTATAATGTAGTTATTATATAAATAATATAATTTTTTTTCTTTATTGTTTGATATTAAATTTAAACTGATAACATACTCATTTAAAAGAATAGGAAATTACTAACATCATCACCTTTAAACGAGTAAAATCAGTAGTCTTTTAATGATTTAAATGTCATTTGTCTTTTTATTCTCCAAACGTTTTAATATCTGATATAATTTATTTCACAAAAATTCCTTTCTTACGTGCTTTATTTCTTTTGCTTTAGAAAACATTAATTATTTCATCTATTAACTTTCGAAAAATAACAACATTAATTCAAAAAATGTATTAGCAAGTCATTACAATAATGAATATGCGGAGTTTTATTCAAATGCAAGAATTATCCCGAAAATTTATTGTTTTCATATAGAGTATAAATAAAATATAGTTGCTTTTATTTTCCTTTTCCAAATGAAGATTTTTGGAATATAATCTTTATAACCAAACTAATGGAAAATAATTACTCTGAATATAATATCACATATATTTTCATAAACCAGAACATATTTTCTCTTCTTTATATTTTTGTATAAAAAATCGTAAAAAGATAGTAATTTCATTTAGAATATAGCTTTAAAGTAACAGGATGAGCAATTTTGTGATTGTTTTATATTTTGTATTATAAAAATTGCTATGTTACCGATTTTCATATGACTCTTGCTTTAATATTCATTCTATTTTTAAGAAGTTATATAAATTTTATTATCTAGAAATAATTAGTATAAAATAACTAATACTCATCTAGTAAGTTTATTTATTTATTCCTAGATATGTTCCCAGTATATGATGATATATAGAATAATATGATACTACAATAAACTTTGTTTAATTAACAATTTTAACTGCTGCTACTCTATTTACGTTAGAACATTCATAAATTCTTTAAAACAATTCAAAATTTGTTAAATTAAATTTAAATTATCATTGTAATAATTTCGAGAAGTTAAAATTTATTAAATTGAACTTTTGAATTTTTCATCGATCTCTATGCACGTCTTTTAATGTTTATAATATCTGATAGGATAAATTTAAAACATTTCATCATAATATAAGCCCAAATCAGATACTATATACACATAAAATTTTCTCCCTATACACAATAGTACCATATTTTCTTCCAATTGGTATTGACTGATCTTAAATTCTTATATTCTTTTCGTTGTTGAATACAGACTTCCTTTTTTCTCCTTACTTTTTTGTTATCCTACCAGGCCAAGTTTTTCCTTCTTGTGTCCGAAATCAATAAAGTGATTCTTTTTTACCAATCTGATGAATAATTCTATACGTAATCGTTAAAAATTGATTCCTTATCTTTAATTTTTATCGATAATCGATCTTCGATTAGACATATATTAATTCTATATGCTGATAGACATTTTGAAATGACTTTATTGTAGTTCCATACAAAAATTACGAAAGTTATAGATTTTTAATTATTTATGTATTTCAAGAAATATATAAATAATTATATTTATTACAGACTCATAAAATTAACAAGAATTCACTTGGATCTATTAAATAAATATAATAATACAATAGTATATTATAACGTAAAGCAACTATAAGGAAAAAATGAAGTTAATTTTGAAATGGAATAGATGATCCACGCTATGTGATACCATAACAACGGTCGATTCCATTTCGTGATCAACAGGGACGTTCAGTTTTCAAAAGTAAAAAAAATTCCTCGAAAAGTTCCAAGATATCAAAATTTCATATTTTAGTTGATATTAAATTAAAAGAATTTATATGATGAACATTGAGATTCTTACATTTTATATGTAAGTAATGCATTAAAGAGTAACATAATTTTCATAAGCTCTCTCAAAAGTTTGATAACTTTCTAAAACTTTTTATTACAACTTTATATATCCATAAATACGACAAAAAAGAATATTCTACGACTTAAGTTATAAGCACGAAATTCAGGTGAGCTACTTTGAAAGTTTCTTTCTGAAGCACTTTTCGGCACGCATCCCATTTCTAAAGAAAATATTGTCTTATCTTGTTGAAGATCTTATAGAGCTAAACTTCGAAATACCGAGTAGGAGAAGACAAGATGACGACAAAAACTGTTTATTTTTTTCATAGCAGCGAGCCACTTCCTTCTTGTCTTTCTCTATTGGGCCAGCCATCAGCGATGCACGACATTGATCGAGTTGTTACCGGACATGTCAACTCAGTTTTGTGGAGTGTGCCCTATATGTTCAGAAAGCCCAGATAATCACGTAAAGTGAAGAGGTTTATTTTACGAAATTGAAATTGAAGAAACATTATAAAGAATTATTGATAGATTTGAAAATATGGCGTTTTAATAAAATATCAGAAAATAATATATTCTTAATAGCTATGAAAGTTTACATTTAATCACAAAAGCCAATCAGTTAATGTAAAAATATTATCTAATCTTACCTTGACCAATCAACGGTAACTATTGTTTGAGAAAGTTATTCGTCTTTCACGTTGATTGGTTTATTATTGAATTTGTGTCTATACTAATTTCTGTTGATTCGTTATTTTCAATCGGATTTTCCACTGATTAGTCAATTTTCAAATACGGTTTCAACGAAATCGATAGCATTTGTTATGTAAGGAATCAAATAGTTTAGATTTTGATTAAGGTATAGGAATGCTCTTCCAATTATTCGAAGATTGCTTGGGGCATTGTGCCTTTAATGTGGGTATACTTCCATAGCTCCCAGCAAATTGAACCAATAAGCGAATTTTGAGAATGCCTCTAGCTAATGTCAACAACAAAGTTTAAAAGCTAACTTCTATTTTGTTTAGTTAATTTTCGTCTGAGATGCAAACACCGAGCTATAAATGACGTACAGATAGTTTTTTTTTACATGAGGATAGCAAAAGGTTAATATAGCAATAAAAGTTATTTATTAACTCCTTGCTAATCTAAGTAATCAATCATAGTATTTATTATTATAATGAATTTTATATCTATCATATTCTGTTTATATTTAAAGAATTAACACACCCTACTACTTGATATATTTGCATTATTTAGTTCTGTTTATAATATTCATTTTGTTATGTTTGTTTATCATTGATAATACAGGTAGTGCTCAATTTATACCATAGATACATATCTAAAATATGAAATAAATCATAATTTGAATGTAAATTAATCATTTTTAATTTTATCTAAATTCTGTTAAATTTATAATTATTATAGCTATTATGCAAATGAAGGGCATTCACTGGTATTGTCTGTCCACGAAAGCCACGCCTACTAAGGTGGATGAGTCCAAACGTGAAACTGAGAGTTGCAGTCGGTATAATGATGAGTGGGAATTATTGAATTAATATTATATTAAATTCTGTTAGATATACTATTTCCAACATCAAAACTAATCATTTAGCATTCGACATTACAATAACTTCCATTCAACTTTAATTAATCATTTAGCATTCGACATTACAATAAACTTCCATTCAACTTCAGTTTTCTTGTATTTGAAAACATCCATGTGCGAAACTGTCACCCCTATTTTGTCACTGGACTCGTTCAGTTAGTGCATGCGTATTTGCATTGATGGTCACGGCTAAGCTGGTTGGACAGTATCTGTGTTTGAACTGCAAATGGCAAAATTCATGCTTTACATTTCATCAAATTATGAAATTAAATTTTAAAGCAAAATTTATTTATATATAATTTTCTAGCAAATCATAGTAATATAATTTAATGTAAAACATCAAGAGAATACAATTGCTTTTAATAGAGAGAATTGTCTCTAAAAGTTGTTTATTTTAAAAGATTTTGATTTTAAAAATAAAGGAAAATTATTAAATAAACTCTTTTTTTTTTTTTTTTTTTTTTTTTTTTTCGCTAGCAGGGTTGTTTACATTGGGCTAGTTAGCTTTCCACTAGCGCCAGCGACTCGTAAACTAGCTTCGTTACAACACACCTTTATTACACATATTACAATGTAGTAATATCAAATTTAAAAAATTTTTACGCTGGACTAATGGATAATGGTAAGATTCTAGTTGAGCCATATCCCGTGGATATATGATAAGCGACCGTCGACACGAAATTATATTCTTAGTTTTTGATTATATGATAGATTCTAATAAGAACATCTTGATAGCACATAATTTTGGAGTGAATCTTTAATACAACGGAATTGTCGATTCGTATTTTATACATCAGTCGGTGGGCGGCGAATCTTCACTTCTCTATTGTATAGATCCGCATGCTATGGTTCAACTAGAATCCTACCGTGGATAATCATCCTCGATATAAATACCATTTATTGAAATAATTATCAATAAAACAAATATAAATTAACAACGACATTAATAAATAATAAAGAATTCTTTTATCAATTAATAATAATAGCAGCATTAATGAAATAAAAAGTAAATTTCTTTATCAACTGATAATAATAGCAAAGCAACTTTAGGACGAAGCAACGTAAGCATATTTTTCAGCCAATAAACACACGAATTCTTGTATCAATAATGTCTACTTATGTAACGAGATATCTCTCCTTCAGTTATACATTTTTGCTGCTCTGGGTACAGCCATCTTGCTCGGACAAAAGTCAGGAACGAAAAAGCAACCTGAGTTTGCTCTGAAATTCTGAGTCAGAATTCTGAATTACCGAACACAGCGCTACAGTCAGACTAAAATTAGATCTGACTTACCGAACACTTATCTGTCAGACTAATCAGAAGTCTGAGCAGAATTCTGAATTGCTGAATGTACCTTATTTCTATAGTAAAGATATTTAGTCAAACCAATATACTTGTATTTTGTGGGCAGAAAGTCTGGATTTCAAAATTACTCTCGATTACTGATATTGAATGAATTGTTGGCAGCATAGGTTTGTGAGACCAGATGTTATTCTAAATTGCCAACATTTCAAATAACTTTTGTATTGTTATATTTTTGCATGTTGTTTTCTGTGATTTATAATTTTTGTGATATAACTTGATAATGAAGCTTTTCCAGATCTATATTCATAAGATATTTTGTTTATAAATAAAAGTAAACAATAAGCCAAATAAGTAAGATAAATATCATTTATTCAAAAACATTTTCAGCTATCCAAGTAAGCTGCAACTGAGGCAGGCTATGTGGATAGCCAAAAATGTTTTTGAATAAATGATATTTATCTTACTTATTTGGCTTATTATTTACTTTTATTTATTAACTAAAGTAAGAAATATTTCAGTATATTTTATGTTTATTTTTAACTGTAGAATATGTCTGTTCATTTGTATTGTTGACTAACAAATCATCCTGTATAATGTAACACATGTATAGCTTAGTTCTTCTTTTTTTTTTGAAATATATGGGCATCTGTATTATCAAATAGTGTTAATAATTGGAATTTATTACGATTCTCAGTCCTAGTAAGAATAGTTTTCCTATTGAATTTCTCTTGAAGCTTTTATTGTTTATATTACAAAAATGTAATACTGTATAATGAACTTTAATAATTTGTCAGAATATGGGACTGAGGAATGAAAAGTTAGGGAAATAAACATATTAAAGAAACTTTGAAAAAAGAGACAAGAAACATTTATACATCACATGAAATCGTTAATGAAATCCATTAATAGATATATTGTATCAAATGAAATTCGCTAATAGATATATTGTAGCAAATTACAGTAGATCCTCTCTTATCTGGTCTTATTTTAATTGATTACATTTTTGTCAAGCTATGAATGAAGAGAAAAACTAATAAAAGTATAATAATTTTGAAAGAAGAAAAAAAAACATTTGAAATTGTGATATGATTTTTATGAAAAATGGTGTGATTTTGCTTCAAAAAATGAATTTAAATAAAAAAGACAAATAGAGGTTATGGATTTGGTTTAATAAAACTTTATTTACAACATATATACAGTCAAACCTCTTTAAACCGCTACCATCGGTTCGAAGGTCCTCTCTGGCGGTAAAGGAGGGTGGCGGTTTATGGAGGGTTTATGGTAACATGTGAGAAAACATGTATAGACTAGAATGACATTGTTTCATTTAATTAAAGGTGATCAGAAATAAATTGCTGAGTAGCAGAAGGATTTTT
>AYEL01076369.1:0-37248 GCA_000484575.1 Olivierus martensii
AAAAAATTTGCGTTGTGACCATATAACTCTTAGTCACTTTTATTCTACTTGCAATTGTGCATATGCCGTTGTGGTGTTAGTTGACTTAATCATTTTTGCTTCCTTATGTAACTCGACTGAAAATCTGTTAATTGCATTTCAAGTTCGTCCAACTTTAACCAGTCAAATGTTGTTACAATAGGTGCAGATAGCCTGAATTTATCAAGATACACGATAAATTTTGTAGTTTCTGCAAATTATCTAAATTGACTTGTGAGTGAATCTTGATTGAAACTCACTGATTATACAGTTAATAACTTTTGAAAATTCTGTAGTCAGTTTAGCTCCATCCGGTTTTTCATGAAAGTTCAAACCTGTGAATAATTTTTTCAAATTTGGAAAATATTTGAAGCTTTTGGAAGCGATTACTCGATATAATATTTGAAATTTTGTTTCAAATGCCTGAATTAGATCAAATATGCCAATGATAGTCTTATTGATACATTGTAATTTAACATTTAATTCATTCAAATTTAGGCATAATGTCTGCCGAAAACACTAATTTTGAGGTCCATTCAGTATATATATATATTCCTATAACAAATTATTTGGCACGTTAGTATATTAAGAAATATAACTTTTTAAATTTTTGGCACGCCAGCAGAAAAAGGTTTGCCACCCCTGATCTAGACAATATGTGAAAAAACAAATGTTTCATATTTTATCTATTTATTTGGGCTTTTTATATTATATATGATTTTATGAAATATATACAAATAAGGCATACCTTACAAATGTGATGGTTATATTCCACACCACTATTAAAGCAAATCATGGTCATTTTTTATTTACTAGTGCATCTTTGCTGCAAAATAAAATAAAACTATTTAGATAATTGAATACAGGTGATCCTGAAGTTATGAATATTCTAATTACAAATATTTGTACTGAAGAATCTACCATTTCATTTTCAAATTTCAGAAAATTTTTTAAAATCTTCAAGAATTTTAAATGTTATGATAGCAGAATGCTCTGTCTAACAATATCATGTAAAACTACAATTGTTAATATAATGCTATATTTATTATAGCAATATTTATTTATTTTTTACTCTTTCTCCTGGTTCAGATATCTTTTCATAAAATCTAAGTAATTTCTTCTCTTCATAGTTTTATATTTAGAAAACATAGATCAAAATATGCATCTCTTTCCATTTTAATAAAGTAGTAACTTTTTCTGTCATTGCAGAAAGATCTCTACATTTTACTGTTTCATTTATATATCATTTTTCACTTTTGGCATCTTTCTATCTTATTACATAATTTTTTTTATCATTCTGTTTATTCAGACTGCTATATTTAAACATTTTCTTGGCATCTTTTTAATAATCAAAAAACTTTTTCATCAAATTATTGTTGTATTTATGTTGGTTTCCTTAATTTATATAAATTGTTATGTAATCTGTAAATAAATTATTTTAATATAAAAATAAAATTTTAGATATTGGAAGGCTTACTAATGTTTCATCGGAGAGAAAAGAAGAGAAAAGTCAAAAAATCAAGACTAAGCCAAAAAGACCTGCTTGGGATCTAAAAGGTCGTATCCAAGATATGGAAGATGAGTTTGTAAAATCAAAAATATCAAATCAAGAATTGCATGATCAGTTAGAATTAACTAATGAAAGAGTAGCATTTTTAGAAGAAATTAATTCGAGACTTAATGAAGATGTTGCGTGCAAAACAGCCCAGTCTGAAGAAGCTTCTCAAATAGTAGAAAAACTTAAACAAACAATAAAGTAAGTCCCTAAAATTTTAAAAAATTTGAAATTAGATAATTTGATGTGAGATAATCATAAATAATTCTTAAATTGATGAAATATACTATTTTATAAAATTAAATGGGTTTTTAAAATAGATTTTAATTGGATAATATTTCTAAATATAAATGAAAATTTTGTTTTATAATGAATATTATAGGTATTTTTGACATTTAAAAAACAATTTTACTTTTATATAAAATAAACTCTTTCTTATAAATTGCCTTTATTTTTAATTTTCTCCTTAAAAAAATTCATTAAGAATGAACATTTAATTTTATTAAAAAAAAAAAAAAGATTTTTGTAGATAAATTTATAAAGTTTTCATAAAATATAACTCAATCACTATGTTCTACGGGTCAATCTCTGTTTTTATAAAATATAAAGTGAATGGAAAATTCATTAGAAAATGGAATTTCCTAGAAATTTCTTATAAATTGGAGACTACCATAAACTGCCATTAAAAATATTATTATTCATTCCTGAGCTCAAAAAATGCCAACCATTTTTCAGTGAAATAAACTAAAATACTATCTAAAAATATAAATGACAACAAAATTATTTCAATAAGTAGCATTAATTGTTATAAAACAATTTAAAAATACAACTTTGCTTAAGGAAATTTCATCTGAATACTTGATTTCTAAATGCCACTACCAATTGCTTGCTGATTACTGATTAGTTTTATTTCAATCCATATTGTAGGTCTCACATTCATAGAGAAATTAGTAAGACTGTAGAGATGGGGATCAAAAGGCTGGACCTAGATCTGGAATCCTTGAATTTCTCAACAAATGGACTAGGATTTAATTCCAGTCTTCTAATGGAAAGTCAAAGCATTTTGATGCATTGGATGCAGCCAATTTTCAATACCTGTTAGTAGACTCATTCACATATGGTGTGGGTGGTCAGCAGATTATCTTAGGAATGGTCTCATAATTTACTAATTTCTAAGTGAAAAGTAATATAAAATGGAAAAAATAAAATGTATCCAAAAGCCAATACTTATTGTTCTTTAGCAATCTCATAAAATATTCAATATAAAAAACAACCACTATAATAATTCACTATGAACATTAATCAAAAATCAATAATATAATATGGTATTAAATGTTTTGTCATGAACATATCAAAAAAATAATAATATAAAAATCATATAAATTCAAAGAAAGACTCCATTTCCCTAACTCAGCAATTTTCAATTTTTTCAACTTGCGATATACTGAACAAGGGAATAAAATTGTTGACATTTATCCATCATTTTTTTAGTAGAAATTTTATTTTTTTTTAAGTATTAAAATGAAAATAAATGAAAAACCATTAGTAAATATTTATCCTAATATACAATACTCTATTTCAATTAGAATTATGAAATCATTTAGAAAAATATTGAAACTATTATCCCCTATTTGATGAAGAGAGTTGTTGTTATGTTATCAGTAATAGCAATTACTGATAATATAACAACAATTCTCTCTAATATGTTGTCTCTATAATATTATATATATCTTTAAATAGCTGGTAGCATCTCTAAGATGAGATCTATTTATATCAGCTATTCAAAGAGAATATAATTTTATTGGGTCAGCCATTTCTTATACAATTATATTCATGCAAATCAGTTATTATGTATCAACTGATAGCTATTTAGTTCAAAGTTAAATTGTTTAAGTTTTCAATAAATTTTTTTTTTTTTGTAAGTTTTCAATAATTTTTAATTATTGAAATTAATAAAAAATTTACTCTCATATTCATTCACTATAATATCTTTATTCAAAAACAAATTAACATTTAAATTACAAATTACATTTATTCATTATTCAATTATAACTGATTGCCATTTTATTTTTTCAGCTAAGATGGTAATATGATTTTTATTGCTGATTTTATTTATGTAATTATTTTTTTTATTTATAAATTACAAAATTATAATATTAACCAATCAATATAATTTTCAAGTCATACTGACACAAAAACATGGAGTTTATTTTTGAATTAAAAAAAAAAAATTTTTTTGAAATCTATTGTATATAGTTTATGAAATTTATTTTAAGTTATAATGAATTGAAAAAATAATTTACAGATCTAGAAATGTGCAGTAGACATCATCATTTTAAAATTGGTTTCAAGTAAAAGTTTTAACTAACCACATTAAAAATGCTGAAATAACTAAAACTGTTGGCTTATCTTTATTAATATCCAATTTCATGTTTTTTACTATACTTGTTAAGAGTTTTTACTGATTAATGAATTATTTTTTATTCTTCCAATGAATATGTGGACCTCATTTTGTGTCAGCAATGCATTTTTCAAAAATACAACACAGATTGAAATAATGCAAATTGAAATATTAATTTCGATGAAAAATCATTGAAATATGGAAAATAGGTTCTGACACTATTATTTTCAATAAACAGAAAATATGAGTGGCATCTACAGTATATATATAGAATACTACTTTATACTTGGAGCAGAAACTGAAATATGCAATGTGCTGCTACTAAAGGAAGGAGAGTTTATACATTGTATAAAGAATAAAAGATATAACAATGTGCCTATCTCTTCTACTAGCTGCCATATTGATGATGTAAAGTCAAGTGAAATAACTTAGCATTATAGATTCGATAAATTAAGTAAAAACAATGTGGTTAAATAAAAATATTTTAATTTTAATGTAACTTTTGTTTATAAAATTTTCAATATGCCATATTATGTTGTATTTAGTTTACTAACAGCAATAAAAATATCAGGAATATGACTATCAATTTCCTAAAGATGGTAAATATCAAGATAAATGAATTCATTTATATTATGTATTGCAGCACCAGAAATACATATGTATAAATTTATTGGGAGTGGTACTCAAATTGCATAATGCAAGGCATTGTGCTACCAAAGGAAAAATGATTCTCAGAATGATGCATATATGGAATTTTATGACTCAGTATGAAATGTTGCTTTAATTATTTTATGACACAATTTCAAAAAAATGCAAATTGAAATGATTCAAAGTGGGCACTAGATGTATAATAAAGTGAAGATGGTGTAATGTCCTACTTAATTTTGTTCAATGTAATGACTGGAATAAGATATATTGCCAGATAGCAGAGAAAAAATTTAAATAATAATAATATTTTATAATTGAAACCTTTTTTATTTTTACAGGTACTCCTCACTTAATGACCTACCTGTTTAACGACTGCTCGAACTTACGTCCGAGCTTAAGACTATTTTTTTAATGG
Source organism: Olivierus martensii (assembly GCA_000484575.1). Lineage (NCBI taxonomy): Eukaryota > Metazoa > Arthropoda > Arachnida > Scorpiones > Buthidae > Olivierus > Olivierus martensii. Next base: position 5,038 of record AYEL01076369.1, read on the forward strand.
AATATTTGGTTTTTGCTCATACACATTGCTTATGACTTTTGTTTGTAATTTCCTCGTACTTGTAGTTCCAAAAAACTGAAGAAAAATACTGCACTTTGTGCATAATTAAGATATAAATTTTTAATTTGAATTTGTGTTTCCAATATTTTAAATATAGGAACAAGTTTTTCGCTTCCAACCAATTCGTTCTATGACCGAATCCTGAGAACGAAACCCAGTCGTTAAGTGAGGAGTACCTGTATTTATTACTTTAAAATAGTTATATATAATAGTTTTTATATAAATTGTTATTATAAATTAACTGAACTTCTAAATAGAAGTTTGAGTACAAATGTCAGCCTGCTATATCAAAAGCTAATAGCTGTTCATTGATATCCATCCATTGTCCTGAAATTATTCTTGTTTTGGTGGAATTCTGTGGCTGTAGTTACTATCTTTTTTTTTTTTGTTAAGTATTATTTTTTGTAAAATTCAGCCAATCAGTTCTTTTTGTTATCAGAAAATTAACCAACAGTTATACATTGGAATAATAAAATGTGATTGTAGTTCCTGAAGATGATAATATGGTAGACTGTCCTCTGCTAATTACATTTATCTTCAGTTTTGGTTTTTGGTTAAAGAAGTGATCACATTGGAGGCCCAGAACTAGGTATGAAATTGGACTTTATAACTTTGAGTACAATATCTCACGAGTTTAGAGCTATTATGCCAAAATGATATTTACAATAATTTGTGGCTATAATAATAATAAAATGTTATAAGCACAATTGTTATAATAGTTACTTATATGAATACTATATTTAAGTTCACTGCTAAAACAGAGTTGTTGAAATGAAAATCATTGGAATTAGTGATGATTAGTCCTTTCTTTGTCAATTTGACCAACTTGATTGCTCTTTTTGTATTTTAAATGGAAGTATTAGATGAATTATTTATTTATTATCTTGATTAATAGAATTATTGCTTGATTTAATTACGGATTAAAACAAGTTAATTGTTAATAATTTGTTTTGGCTTTATTAGGGAGAAAGATAATGAATTAATTAATGTATCAAGCAAACTAAAAGAAGAAATAGATGAATTAAGAAGGATTAACTCAAAATTGGAAGATCAATTAAAATCTTTGGAAGAAGAATTAAATAATTCTCAAAATGAATCTCGAAGTTTAAAATCTACAGTAATTGAACTGACAACTTCACAAGTTGCACTCACTGCTAAATTAGAGATTTCTAAAGTAAGTATGTTTGATGTAAATGCATTGAATATAAACTGTAAATTAAATATATATATATTAATAAATTTATTTTAGTCATTATTAAATGAAGAAAGAGAGAAAAATAAAAAAGCAAAAGAAGAAATTGAAAATTTACATCAACAACTTCAAGATCAAAAAAATATAATGGAAAGTTTAGAAGTTAAAATACGAGATAACGAAATGACAAGAAGAAAAATGCATAATGAAATTCAAGAATTAAAAGTATATAGAATTTTATTTATTATGAAAATTTGTGTATGACATAAATTAATGTTAATTCTGACTGTGATTTTATAAGAATTCAATTTATAAAATTTTTTCTGGAATATATTTATAGAATGAATAATAGAATAAGAAGAATGTGTGTACACACATTCTTCTTATTCATTCTTATTCTTATAAAAAAAACTATCCTATTTTTAATGCACTTTTAATAGGGAAATATAAGAGTATTTTGTAGAGTGAGACCTTTATTGGATGCTGAAAAACATTTTGGAATGGAGCATATTACTTTTCCTGATTCTGATCACCATACAATTGAATTAACTCGAGCTACAAATATCAGTTTCAATGAGGTAAGTATGAGAATATATCATACTGAATTTTTATAAAGAGAATATTGAATTTTGTTATAGCAATAAGTTGGAAGTAGATATTTTATTTAAAATGAAATTTTCAATGTTTTAGAGTACAGCTCATGGAAAAATGAAGTCTGGTAGTAAAATAAAGTTCATTTTTGATCGAGTATTTGAACCTTTATCATCTCAAAGAGAAATATTTGATGAAATTTCACAATTAATTCAGTCTGTATTGGATGGATACAATGTGTGCATTTTTGCTTATGGACAAACTGGATCAGGAAAAACATATACAATGGAAGGCCCTCAAAATATTTCTGATTTTAAAATTGAATATGACAATCAACTTGGTATAATTCCTCGTACAATTCATCAGATATTTAATTCTGTACAAGAACTAAGAGAGAAGGATTGGAAGGTATTGAGATTATTTCAGTTTTTGAAATTTTAATGATAAATAATGTTATTCATATTGTATGTGTGTGCAATGTGTGTTATATGTATATAAAATGATTGAGTACTTAAAAAAAGAATATATTAACATTAAAAGACTTATTCATTATATTGTTATATATTGAATGCATATAAATTATCTTTCAATATATCAAATGACTTATCAATTTAAGACATTTTGCTATTGATCTCTCAAAAATACATAACTTACATAACTATACATGCATACTTACATAAAAATACATACATACATAAAGTACAGTCCTTGCTCAATGTTAGGATTAAATTTTTGAAAATTGTGACTTTAATTGAAATGATGTCAACTGAAATCAAAATCCTATAAACCTATAGTGCTTTCTGATATTAGAAGGGCTAATATTTGGTAATTATTCTAATATAAACATCACTCTATTATTCAATAATAGAATAAAATAAAACAAAAGCATAATTTATTTGTAAATCTTAATAATAAAATGTTACATAACAGTTATACATCATGCCTTATGAATAAAAAATAATGTTTTCTAATAAAAGGCAACTTATAATTTACAGGTGTTATCTCATTATATTTGAAAGTCCATTAATCACATTGGTCATCCTAATTATGGCTATCATCAACAGTTTATGCTTTATTTTTGTTTCATGATACATGGATCATTCCAACCAAACTGCATCAAATGTGATATTCATAAAAAAAATAAAAATAGTGTATTATAGATACTTATAGAGAGCAAATATCCATCTAGCATTAAAATATCCAATTATAACTAAAAACTTTAAAAGAGTAATTGATAAAACCAAACAAAATAACAAGTAATAGTATTATTAATTCCATTAAAAAATGTAAATGTTAAAAGTTAATTTGTAAAAGTAATATAAAAGCCTATAATTCATGTAAAAGAAAAACTGTTTAAAACACTACAATCTGATATGAAAGGCCATAATTATTAAAATTCTTTCCTAATAAATTTTTAAAAAGTGATTAAAACCAAATGATTAAAAATCTGTAAATGTTTGGCAGTAAAATAAGGGTACTCTACTAATATATGTTTCAGAGTTCACTGTTGCAGATTGCAAATTGATTAGTTAAATTAAACATTCAACTGTGTCCTAAACAGTGTCTTTCTAGGACTATTTTCCTTTTCTTTTTTTCTATAGAAGTTTAATTGCAAATATTAAAACATGGATTTGATTTGGTCATCCCATATATGGTATTAAAATTATAAGAACAACTGCAGTACTTAATTAAAATAAACAGCAAAAATTTTATAATCACTTATTTCAACATATGCATTTCATGGAAATATAAATAGTATGGTTTTTAAATTAAGTATAAAGTGTATGTTATCATTTTGGTTTTTAAATTGATTTCAATAAATTATTTTTGCAATAATTTATTGAAATCAATAATAAAATAATTTTATTAATTTGAATTATAAGTTAAATATATTCATTTTATATATGGAAACTTAAATGGTGTTGAAAAAAATATGTTGTAAATCTACTCAGTGCATAACTTCTGATAACCTTTAACAAGATAGCAGAACTTTCAATATATTCACAAGTTAATTTTTATTTTTTATTATTGCTTTCTTTAAACATTATCTTATGCTTAACTATTACTATATCTTTATTTTAGATTTATAATAAAATTCACATAATTATCCCTTCTATATTTTGAGATATCAAAAGTAAGAAAAAAGGGAAAAATTATATGAATTAAACAGCTGGCAAGAAAGCAACATTACCTATACATGCATTTTTAATAATGACACCAGTTCATGGAATTTTTAATAATGATAATTTCATTAGTTATTTCAAGTTGATGACTACCAAATTCCATGAAAATGAAATTAATTCTTAATGAAAAAAAAATCAGCTTATTATTGAATAAATATTGTAATTAAAAATTTGGACTGTATATTAAAGTTTATACTGATTTATTCTCCAGTAAAAAAAATATTGTAAAAATTTTTGGAATATTTTAAAGTATAGAATTTAAAAACTTACTCCCTATTTGCAAAACCATTAAATATTATATAATATCACTTTACTACATAGATTTCTCCTCAAGTGTTCCAGAGTTAAAGAACAGTAATCCATGAACTATTCCAAACCTCACTCATTATTATTTATTGATGTGGTATTCAATTTATTCACTGCAATTCTGCTTTGAAACAATGTTGAGCAGATTCCTATGAACAGTGGAAGTGAACAGAAGAAATATATGTCTGGATCTCTCCAATAACATATGACATCTTTAATCAGTTTTAAGCAAGGATAAATACAATTATATAATCTTGTTTTAATTGATTGCTTTGTTTATAAAATTATATTTCTGATAAAGGTTTGCAATTTTGTATAGGTGAAGTTTAAATGCATTTTGGATCATTACTAATTATTATGTTTATTAATTTATATTCGAAGTTTCATATTTAAGAGAGAAAAATAAGCTACAAAATGGAAAAATAATTTAATTTTCTTGTTTTTAGTATGAACTAGAAGCATCATTTCTAGAAATCTACAATGAAGCTATCAGAGATTTATTATCAATTCATCCAGATAACAAATGTGAAATTAAAACAGTTGGAGCAAAAGGCAAAGATATGCATGTGACAAATCTTACTTTAGTGAAAGTTACATCTGTTGAAATAGTATGCATAATTCTTTAAATTGGACTATAATTTCTTTTTATATTGAAAAAATTTAAATTTGAATTATTTTTAACAGATTCAAACCTTATTAAAAAGAGCTCATAAGAATCGATCAGTTGCTGCTACACAGTGTAATGAGCATTCCTCACGTTCTCATTCAGTATTTCGATTAAAGTTGAATGGACACAACGATACTACAAAAGAAGAATGTGAAGGTATGTTTAATATTGTTTATATTGCTAATATAAGAGATAATGTTCTCTATTAGCTTTCATTTCACATATATTCTAACTTCAAATTTCTTGGGATTCAGTTTTAGACATTGCTTTTAGCAACACATTGAATATTTAAAAAAACAAAATAAATTTGAAATCTATAAAATATAATAAGATATTGCTAAAATCTAAGCACAGACAGCAGTAGATTAATCAATAATTATTCCCGTAGTACTTTCAATTGCTATGCAATCATCATCAGTGCTCAATTAGAATCACTAACTTAGAACGGTTTAACAGAAAGGAATGTGTAATCACCACATTTTTTCTGTTAAGCTGTTCTAAGTTAGTGATTCTAATTAAGTGCTGATGATGATTGCATAGCATTCGAAAGTACTACGGAAATAAAGTTTTTATTGATTAATCTACTGTTGTCTGTGCTTAGATTTTAGCAATATTTACTTAGTAAAGCAATTTTATGTTTAAATAGTATAATAAGATATGTTATGAATAATTAAAATCTGCATTACAAAGATTATTAATGAAATATAAAAATAAATTTTGTAATTATGAGATCAAAACATTTTTAAATAATTTTATAATATATCAAAATGTTAATTAATATTGTATAGTTCTTTTAAAAAAAGAACTATACAATATTAATTAACATTTTGATGCAGAATAGCAGCTAGCAATAGAAGACATTAATAAAAAAATTATATATAAAAAATATACATTTTTCTAGTGGTAGCTTTCCAGTCAGTTTTTTACAATATTAAATAAAATATATATTTATTAAAAAGAATGGCATAGTAAAAAATTTGTGCAGAAATTTTTATTGGTTATTCTTAACAATTTGAAATTTAACATTGAAAAGTTGTTCCAATCTTTATAGTAATTTGAGTGTAAAATTGAAATAATATTTTAATAATAATTTAAAATAACTAATATACTAACTAATAATGTAATAACTAATTAATAAAGTAACCTCAGAAACCAATATACCATATTATACTCTAAATCAAAGGTCTCAAATTTGCTACCCATGAATCATGTGTGATCTGATATGCCTGTTATTATGGTCTGTGTCATATTTATTATTATGGAAATATATAAAAGATATTCAGAAAAACAAAAGTTATATATCATTTTTTAATGAAATATTTGAAAGTTTTTTGCAATATTAAATAAAATATATATTGCAAAAAACTTTTTTTATTTAAAATATTTTTATTAATAGTATTAAAATTTTGAGCAGGAATTGAGGCATATCATTTTAAATAAATTAAAATATAAACAATTAACATAATCAACCCTTCTGACTATTTATCCTATAAAAATCTTTTTCCTGTGAGACATCTATATATATATTTAATATGCTACATATTTGGCATTATATACCCTCTAAATATTTCATTTGCTTGGCCTAAGATTTTGTAATTATGAAGATTTTGTAATTATGGTTCAAGTATCAATTAATGCAAGATTTTGTATAGTTGTGCTTAACAGTTTCATTTTTAAATTGTAGTTTTGATTTCCCTATTAATTGTCAAAAAATGAGTAATGATGAATTTTTAAAAATACATAAAGTTGGCAGAGTATAAATCTTCCAGTCAATATGTCTCATTTTTCTTTGTTGGATAGAAAGTCAATTATTGTTTCAAGCAATACAGGATTTTATGTAGATATGTACATTATTATTATTATTATTATTTATTTCTGATCTATTTTTAATTATCAAAAATCAAGGATTAGTGAAATTTATAAGTTTCTAATAGATTCTGATATATGACCTAATTAGGATTCAATGGGCTGTCATTGTAAAGAAAAGTTTGAATTTTATTATAAATTGAATTGTTTTTAATTCTAAATTGTCAATTATTAATTGATTACTTTGTGATTAAAAAGAATTTAATTAATTATTTAAATACTGAAAATAACTGTACTGAGTACCATCTTATAAAAATTCCTGTATAATTGACACAGCAGTTTGTCAGTGTGCCTATAACATCATATGATGTTAATTGCCTATATCTTCTTTTCTTTTTTGTATGGTAAGCTTGGTGGCTAAATAATGATTGCCCCTTTCCACTCAAATAGAGTACTAAAAGGAGCATTATGGGCAAAAAATAAATGCAAATTATAGAAGAAGCAAAGGACTGTTCCAACTCAGTCTACATGATGACACACACGAACACCTAATCCTGTATAGAGGAGTATTAATAATCTATTCTATGTTAGGTAGAAGCTTAAAACTATGTTAGTAGATATTGAGTACTATGTTATTAGAGATCTAGAACTGTGTTAATAGTATATCTAGAACTATGTTAGTAGTATATCTAGAACTATGTTAACAGTAAGCTTATCTGAAGTTAGTAAAAGACATAACTATGTTAATATCTAAGACTAATATTTTATTTTATTTTAGTTTTTGTATTTTTTTATTTTTAATTAAATAAACTGTTATTGTGTTAGTAACTTATGACTAGACTTATATCTACAATCAACATACCACAATCACTCAGCTTAAGAATTGATAGGATAGAAGGTGTTAGTAAAACCAATCAGACCTAACCTAAATATTCTGATATCCACTCACACAGGAAAGAAAGTATGGGAGTAGACATACCACCGATGCACCTCAGCCATTGGGAAAAACCAATGGAAGTTCGTCAGTGGAGAAAAACCAACAGCTGAAGTGCATAAGCCATCGGGAAAAACCAATATAAGCTCGTCACTGGAGAAAAACCAACAGCTGAAGTGCACTGAAGGAGGCAGTTTGCCTGAAAATAAGAATCCATTCACTCTATGCCATTGGTATTATATCTGATGAAATTGGAAATCTGACACCAAATAAAGCGATCAGAGACAATAGAAACAGATGTAAACAATTGGAAACATGCTAAAATCAAAAGAAAAGAAAACTACTGAAAAAATCAAAAGTACGAAACAGGTGACACCAAGAAACACTGCAGAAGCAAATAACGAACTCTAGATTATTCAAGCCAATTGAAGAAACAGCTGGAAACACCATAAAAACTTTGGAAAGTTAAAGTCAACTTTAACGAGTGAGGAAACAAAAGGAAAAAACAAAGTATGAACCTACAAGAAAACCAGAAACGGTGATTGATATCAAAGAATCACAGACGTCCAATTGTAACACTACAACTAGAGAAAGCCAAGTAATACTAATTACAGTCCTCAAAAGTGTTAAGGAAACATCAAAACCAATCTTAAACTGCCTATATCAAGTATGTATAAAGATACATACTTAATATAGTCAGATATCAGTAGATAGTTTATCTTTGGTCAGACTGTGAAAATCCTTCACTCTACCATATAATAACTTTAACCATATAATGTTTTTAGAAAATTACATTCTGCATTTTAACATTTCAGAATATGGAAAATGTGATTGAATTTGAATGTTGTTTTGATAAAAACATTAAATTGACATAAGATGAGTTATTAAATGCAATTTAATCATGATTTCCTTCAAATAATTCACACAATATTTTTTCAATAATATAATTTATACAGAAATCTGAATGCTTTGATGATGATAACCAATATTAATAATTTATAAATTGAAAGTTTTTTAAAAAATATAAAACTAAAAATATCAAAGGTACAGTTCCCCAAAATTATCCACCCCATAAAATTATCATGAATCAATAGATTATAGCATATTGATAAAATTTCTTCAAAAATCAAAACCTCTATTGCTGTACTTTGGAGTTATAACTGACTGTTCAAAGTTTTTAACTTTAATGATGTCACTCTATAAAGGTGGCTGCTAGCATTTGCATGTTGCAAAGATCCAAGAGAAGCACATAATAGAATGCTTCCATTTTCTATTGATTTTGTTAGGATATTGTTGATAGCAGGCACTTTTAGACCACCACAGGCTAGACATCACCTATAATCACCCAAAAGATTGAAGGATCGGTGTTCAGTGTATTGGACTTGAATCTACCCAAAAAAGTAGAGGTATAGACCTGGATTCTCCTGAAAAACTGGATATGTGGGACCTGGGTTCTCCAAGATGGTAAGTGATTACTTTATTACACTGTCATCCAGGCTATCTCTCTGTTACTTTTGATGTTATATGTTATTCCAGGCATCAGATAGTTAATTTTAAATGTGATCCCCAACTAATAAAAAATGTCTAAAGTGGTCTTTAAAGAGATTGAGACTGCTATTTAAATAATAATATTTAAAATAATTTTTATAATTGTTAGAGTATTATATGTATGTATATTAATAATTATAAAAAATCATAAATTATTAAAATATTAATTATAAAAATTATAGTATTGTTTTACTTATAATTTTATAAAAATTATAAGTAAAACAATACTATTCGCCTGGAGATATCTACGAAATATCAACAATAAATCTATTCTGTCTACGTGGTTTAATAATTAAAAAATTGGCACAATCATTTCTGTAATTAAAAAATTTGAGAATTTTTAAAAAATTATCATAAAAAGTGAACATGATTTACATTAATGCATAAAATTCTCTTTCGTGATTTCTATGTGCGATACGTAATATAGAGGACAAAATTAACCCACGGGGTAGATGCAAATCGTTCAACAAACTTCATTCGCTTTTACAGAAAACGAATACAGAATGTAGACTATATATATTCTCATCTTCGTCCTCTTAACCTAGTAATATCAATGACCCTATAGATGTGACTGGCCTTACCTCCGAAACATGGATAGATGCAATTACAATCACAAGCATTTTGTGGTAGCATGGGTTCTAATTTCTCTTCTAAATTCAAACTAAATTCTCACGCAGAAGAAAAGTTAAGGTAAGATAAATTGTCTTTATTTCCCTCTCTTTTTTTTATTTATGAAAATCGTAATAATCATATTGGATACAATTAAGCTAACTCAACCGTGAAATCTAAAAACAACGTTATTATGTCTACAGTACATTGTTTATTTTTTATTCTTATAATAATGCATAAGCTTAATAAAACATTTACTCTTGCATATTAAAAGTCAATTATAAAACTTTTATGTGAATAAAAATTTAATAATATAAAATGCGCCTACTCGAATGTCAAATATTCTTATAAAAATTACCAAAATGTTATATTGGTATAAAGGTTTAACGAAGTAGTTTTTACATTTAATGCTATCATATTCTAACGCAATTTAATAAATAAGTTTACTGTATTTAAAGGAATAGTTGAGTATGTTAATATATAACCAATTCGTCTATCAGATTCGAGTGCTCATTACAAGTTGGAAATGGAATACTGTATGATAGAAATTGATTTTGATTGTTTGCTATACTTAATTAAATTATGTACGGTATTTGAATTCAAGAAATGAATGATTTATTATTTTAATTACCAGTCCTGACTGTAATTACTAATTATATAAAGAATTTTGTTTTTATTTAATAGCTTTTAAAGAAGCTTAAATCGTAATTTAAATCAGCTTAAAGTTTATTAGTAATATTTTTATCTTTGGAATAATAATTAGCATTTTTAACATACAAATCGATAAAATAATTAATAAACAATATATTTTATAGACTTAGTTAGAATATTTGTTAGTTTTCTTATAAGATCGCTGGACAAATCAATCCTATATTTTAAATCACAATTAAATTGTGGATCTAAATCTTAATTATTATATCTAATAAAATTCGTATTTTCATCACTCTTATTTAAATATATAATATCTATTAATATTTATACAGAACACACACACACACACACACACACATATATATATATATATATATAAAATAAAAACATTATTAAATTCTATTCCTATTATATAAAAGTCAATATAATTTTTCTAAAAGCAATATAGATCATATTTTAATATGTTTTTGACATTATTTTTATTACTAATCATTATTGTCCCATGTAATTTTTGTAACTGAAAATTTCATGCCATATATTTAAATTTACTATTGTGTATTTTAGAAAGATGTAGAAAAGATGTTTAAATCTTTTCTGTTCTGTATAACTTTTTGCATTTGTCTAATAAATGCTTTCTAAACTAATTTTAAATATTGTCTGTCTCATTTCTGTGTTATAAAATTTTTAATAATTTGATTTAAAAGTTTTTGACTAACATAATATATTAATTTTAAAAACTTAATCAGTTTAAATTAATGTTGAAATAAGAGAGAAAAATAGAAATGTTCATTTAATAATCAAATAAAGCATTCAATCATATTTTATTTCATTAAAATAGTGTAAATTGACAAAATCGTGTTCACTTTTTTTCTGTTTGACTATCATTTTATATTTATTAAATTGAGTTTTTATTTTTTTCTCCTATTTTATTTTATTCTATGATTCTACTATTCTTAAGATTTTATTCTGATTTGCAGACAGGCCATTGTTAACATTTTGCTTTGCTGTCTGCAGGCTCAACCCATACCACCTGAACTTGTTGCCAAACTTTTGGGTAATCGTGTGGCAGTCAGTCCTATAGTAACAGTAGAGCCAAGAAGGCGAAAGTTTCATAAACCTATCACACTCACCATTCCTGTACCACAGGCTGCTACCAAAGGCATGATCAACCAATACAGTGGTGATGCACCAACTCTGAGGTTGTTATGCAGCATAACAGGTAGTACCAAGTCAGGTTTGTCTCCCCTTCTCTCTGCTTTGCTCTTTTTCTCTTCTGAGCACCCTTGATTTCCTTTGCTGGACAGTACTCTGTTTAAGAAGAAAAATTCCAATAGTATCCCATTTATTATAATTAATAATAATTAAGGTATATTGATATAATATGATATATATTCTGTAAAAATCTAGATACTTTGAAAAATTATCAAATTATTTTATAGATGAAACATTGAAACTTTGTGTGCATGTAAGCTATATCTTAATTTTTAAGCAATACCTATCATCGAATACTTAATCTGAATGGTATTATTGTTAAAGATGGTACTACCTATTCAGAAAACTAATTGTATTTATGTTTAATTACTAAATTATAAATAAATAAAAGCAAAAATATAATGTTATAGCAAAAAACCTAAAAATATATAAAAACTGTTAGACATTGAATATAAATATGTTTCAAACAAAATATTATATTATTAGATGACAAACTTAGTAATTATAATATAAATTCTTCATATCATTCTTTTCTAATGGATAACATGCATATGAAATATCATTGTTTTATATTTTACTATTGGGGAATTCTTTTATTACAATTTTTTGTAGTATCTAGATTTTTATAGAACACCCTATATGTGTAAATAATGTTCAAATAAATAAATAAATAAATAAATAAATAAAAAAAATTAGAATAAGAGCTAATTGGTGTTCCTTGAAATATGAAGGCCTTCAGTTTCACAGAATCTGCAAGAGATATTCTTGTATCCATAATTAAAATAAAATAAATATAATTTGTTTAATAAATAACATGAGTTATTCATAATTAATATTAAGTGTAAAACTAACTGATAATTCTGGACTTGTGCTGATTGTAGTTCAGATTGTTTCTTAATCCACAAATTCTCAAAAATGAATTTGTCAAAAATTTTAGAACAAACTAATTATTATTATTTTTTATTATAAATATACATGTAATATATTATACATAACTATGTTCCCAAGCTTACAAGTTTTTTCATTTATGAAGTGTTAACAAAATTGAAAGTATGAACATTAATTGCAATAAATAAATGCAAAATATTCATTAAATCTGGCATTTCAAATCATGTATCAATATGTATCTCTATAATATAATATGATTGCATTCATAGCAGATATTATTGTCTGCTACAAAATGGGAAAAATCATTGGCAGACAAAAATGGAAATAGTTACCCTCTGGACACACTATTTCACCAGCAGATTATGTAAATAACTTTCATTCTTGGATTGTACCTAAGGCAGTAGTCTATCTGTATAAAAAATCATTTACTCATCTTTCAATAATAATGATGATGAATAAAAATTTTTTAACATTTATGTGACACAAATAAATTCTTCATTATTATAATTTTCTTGATATTTAATTATAAATTGTTGATTTTTAATTAATTTTTTTATTTTTAAATTTCATTGTTGAACAGATCCTGTTTTTAATATTACATCTATGGGAAATAAATTTCTTCTTTATGAGTGCACTTGAAGAATGAATAAATTTGAAAAATCGGGAATTAGTTGTACTTAAGATAATCTAATGTTTATGATTGATAGAATAATAAACATGTATAACAGTAGTCATGAATATTTAAGAAAAGTTGAATTAAATAATTTGATATCAAAATTTATGATAGTACTAATTTTATTAATTATATCTATTTTAGTAATTGTTAATCATTAAAATCCAATTAATGCAGCACTAATAAGTAGGAAATAAACATAAAAACAATTTAAGTGATGTACTTTCGGAAAATTTCATCATCAAATTTGAAATTTCATTTTAAGGACTATAGGGGGCAAGACTAGTCCGTAAAATCGAAGTAACATTTTTTATATAAACATTAATTAGCATTTTCACATACCTGTACTACATTTTTTATAAACATTAATTAGCATTTTCAACATACCTGTACTAATTAATGTGACTTATGCCTATTTTACATAGAGTATTTTAAATTAAATTAAGTTATCTACATACATGTATATTAAATTTAGGACTGGTCCGATTATTTAATTGTCATACCTCGTACACATTCCTTCTGGAATACTAACAAGTGGTCACCATAGTAACAAGAAACTAAACAATTAAGTACATATGTACTAAAGTAATAATCCAACAATAAATCTTATAATATACATTTTTAACAATATTAACAGGTTATGATCAAAATAACAAGCTTATCATTTGAAAATCAAAATAATAACTACTGGTAAGTTACAAATTTCTTCAGCACTTTGCTAATGTTAACTAGTTTTCCTTACTTTATGCACCACTGCCAGGCACAGCTAATAACTGATGGTTCCATACAATTAACTGGTTTAATGTTGATTCTCTTTTGCTCATATATTGCCAAGGCTTCTGCCACTCTACCCCTTCTTGGGTTACTTTCTTTCCTTATTAACTTAACTTAATTCCAATGAATGTCTAAATCGTTTACTAGTGCTTTTTTGTGCTAATACAGTAGTTGCTGCTTCTGTTTCGACATCTTGCTTATGCTCCGGTATCCTTTTACTTAATGATCTTTCAGTGTAACCTATATATATCCTTTGTTCGTTCATATCATTGTCAGTGAAGGGAATTTCATAAACCCCTGATATAGCATACGGATTCATTCTATCTTTATCATTACAGATCATGTTAAAGAGTGTGTTACTATACTTGAAATAAATTGAAGCACAAAATGTAGGAGATTAAAAACAATTTGGATATGAAATGATCCAAATAAATTGTTTTTAATCTCCTACGTTTTGTGCTTCAATTTATTTCAAGTAGTGTGTGTTTCTTCTATTAAACGTAACTCTGCATCCTGTAGTCTTCTCTATCTTCTTTCTAAAATGAAGAATGACATCATTTATGTCCAATGAGCATGCTTGTTGGTAACCTCTTTCTTTCCCATTCATAATCGAAACCAAACTTTGCTTAGAAATTTTATGCCAGAGACGTAAAATACTTTTATCATTGTATCCATGTTTAATTGCTTGTGATGTTATCCATTTTAGTTCTTCATTTATACTAGCTTGTGAGGAGCAGTGTTTTTTTATCTTTCCCAAAAGCATCCAAAAGACCACCATTATATAAAACCAGGAGTCTTTCACATCGGCTCTAATGAGCAATGGTTGATACATTTACTTTCTATACACATTAATATCATATTCTCCTCTTACTATTTTTATTCCTACATCTAAATATTGCATTTTGAATTTTCCTGTTTAATAATATGTAAGCCTAATGGTGGGTCTGACATTTCTTTCTCCAGGTCAAATACATATTTACTCCCTTCTGTTATCATTAGTATGTTATCTACATATGTTTTATTCATTTTTACATGTTCTGAGAGAGCTGGTAAGACATTTCTTTCTTTTGCCCTAACTACCATTTCTGCAATAATCCCAGCTAGGGGACTATCAATGGGTGCATCTTTATTTTTAACTTAAAACTTGTTTTTGAACTGAAAGTATGAAGAAAATGGCAAATATTTCTTATGAGGGCTGGATCACAATGTTTCTTTGGTAAATATTATAAAAAGAAATGATACAACTCCATACATGCCTGCTTTAGTTTAATAGTTGGATGCAGTGCTTTAAAATTGAAAACTTCTAATTTCTGTTCAGGTAAAGTGCCGTAGTGCTATTTCTGATCTTTGTAAGTCTGTTTGGCAGTGTAAGTTGGAAAAATGATGCTGAATCATACATGAGTTGTTGATTATGTTTGAAATAGTTTATTTGTTTACAATAGAGGGAGTGTAACTGAAGTAAAGTTTAGCCTGAAAATGTTTGTGTAAATAAATGTTTTATAAAAAGAAAAACATATGTTGTTACATTTTTTTTTATTGCAATAAAAGTTTATGCATATTTTCAATATCTAGGGGACTATCAATGGGTGCATCGTTATTTTTAACTTAAAACTTGTTTTTGAACTGAAAGTATGAAGAAGATGGCAAATATTTCTTATGAGGGCTGGATCACAATGTTTCTTTGGTAAATATTATAAAAAGAAATGATACAACTCCATACATGCCTGCTTTAGTTTAATAGTTGGATGCAGTGCTTTAAAATTGAAAACTTCTAATTTCTGTTCAGGTAAAGTGCCGTAGTGCTATTTCTGATCTTTGTAAGTCTGTTTGGCAGTGTAAGTTGGAAAAATGATGCTGAATCATACATGAGTTGTTGATTATGTTTGAAATAGTTTATTTGTTTACAATAGAGGGAGTGTAACTGAAGTAAAGTTTAGCCTGAAAATGTTTGCGTAAATAAATGTTTTATAAAAAAAAAAAAACATATGTTGTTACATTTTTTTTTATTGCAATAAAAGTTTATGCATATTTTCAATATATAAGAAAGCAATATTTAAAGATATTTTTAATAAGTTTTATTTAAAATAATTTTAGATAACAACTGCAGGAAGTGGTGCCTTTATTATTGCTAAGGTTTTCTTGTGTGATGTAAGTCTTTATTTAAAATTTATTGTTAATGATAGTGTAATGCAGTGTTATCCTAATTTTATGTTATTGCATTTTATGTTTTCTCACAATGTGTTAGGTTTCGTTAGTAAAATATAATCCTCGAATTTCTGCAATAGCCAAAATTTTTTGTCATTATTCATAATTTAAAAATTAAGGAATAAATCAAAATTTTTTGTCATTATTCATAATTTAAAAATTAAGGAATAAAAATTAAAATTATAGTTTCTCTAAAAAGACAAAATCTGCAGGTATTGCTATACCTTAATAATGACCACTATTTAATTATCTCGTACGAGTATATCTGTAATCTGAATGTACTAAATAAGAATAAATACAATAACCTGTTAATAAAAATTTATTTTATATAATAATTTAGATTTAACATTTAGGTATGCCGTCAAATTTTAAAATATTAAAATGTGTTCCTCAACAGAAAAAAAGGTTGAGAACTACTGATATATATATAAGCATGTTATATTTTGTAAGAACATCTGCAAGAACCAGCTCGCCCCTCGACTGCTAACTCGAGGGGACGCTAGAAAATAAACAATTGTAACAATTATATATGTTGTAGTTTTAAAATAAGACACAGGGAAATCCACTGCATCCAGTAGCTTTTAAACTAACTTCCTTTCTGACTGAAATTCAAGCCTTCTCCCCCCTCTCCTATTTATTTTTCTAGCATCCCGTCGAGTTAGCAGTCAAGGGGCGAGCTGATTCTTGCAGATGTTCTTACAGATCCCCACTTTTAAGGTCATCATCTCTCCTGGGATGATATTTAACACAGTTCGAAATATGTGCCTGGTCCTCAACTGTCAGTTGTTTGTAGGTGACATATAAAGGAAAACTGTTGATATATTTGACACTGTGACTTCACCGATCAACTTAAAATTCTTTCCAACTTTCTCTAAATGTACTAAAATGAGATCTCCCTTTGTAATTTTTGGGGGTCTTCTTTTCCCTTTATTCGCTTGATTTTGAATTCGTTGTTGGTACTGTGCAATTTCCTGCGGTGTTCTGGGCTTTTCTTCTATTTTGAAATCTCTATCAAACAATTCATCTGCTTTAAGCTTAAGTGTCTTTTGGTAAAACTTAAAATAAGGTGTGCAACCCAAATATTCACTATAAGAGCTATTATGATGATAAATTGTGTTATGTAACTTGTCTTTCCATCTCCCCTCCGATCCCTCATAAAGTTGAATGTACATCTTTATATCTCAGATAGTTCTTTCAGCTAATCCATTTGTCTGAGGGTGATAAGGGCTGGTAGTTTTAAGAATTATATTTTTAGAGAGAGCCCATAATTCAAACTCCTTAGAAATAAAACTGTCCCCCCTATCGGTGATTATGGATTTAATTCTATCAGTATGTTCCCATTTTTCAAAATAATCAATGACTGCCTTTGCTGACTGCTTCATAGACTTTCCACAAATAAACCTCGTGGCTTCATCAATGATGATCAAAAAGAACTGAGTAGTTCGATTAGTATCAGATCTTTTTTTGAGTTCTGCAAAGTCAAGGTGTATACTTTCAAAAGGGGTGTCAGTCTGAATAGGGAGATTTACGAAATGTGATTTACCTTGATATTTAAATTTTCCAATTTGACATTCATGACAACTCTTGACATAGTTTGATACATCTTTTTTCATAGACTTCCACTGAAACCTTTGGCATATTTTGTAAAAGGTTTGCTAGCAACCCCCATGCCCTCCTGAAAGTGGGTTATCATGATAAGAAAACATTATGGCATGCTTGACCTCCACATCCAAAGGATTCACTAAGTATCTGCCATCAGGAGCAGTCTTAAGCATGGACATTATATCTCTTGACCAAAAATAACAATGGACCGACTCTGGGCAATCAATACACAATCAGGATAAAGCATTGGTATCACCCATATTAGCACCTCTACGATATGTAATCTCAAAGTCAAAACTTCACATATATAACTGCCATTTTGCCAGACGATCCTGAAGTTCCCCACAAGTTAACAATTGAGTTAGTGCCTGGTGATCTGTTAGAATAGTGAATTTTTTCCTTCTAAGTAGGTACAGAAATGTTTGATGGCCTTTACAACCCAGTTACAGAAAAGGAATGTCTCATGGTTGCGAGATATTTCTTTTCTGTAACTGAGTAGTTGCATTCAGATCTAGAAAAGGTGTATGATTGGTAGCTAATGACTTCTAACTGCTGAAGTTTTGGTTTAGATGTGTCTCTCTGATATAGAATTGAACCAGAGCAATACTATGAAGCATCCGTTGTCAGTTCATACGGAAGTAAATCATTGGGTACAGCAAGGATAGGTGTGGACGTAATATGCTCCACTAATTTTTCAAAACTTTGCTCACAGTCTTGAGACCATATGAAAGGGATAGCTTTCTTCTTCAATAACTCTAACGGATGAGCTATTTTCGCATAGTCTTTGATAAAAGCTCTGAAGTGATTTGTAAGACCAAGGAAACATTGTAAAGATTTCAAGTCAGTAGGTTTTTTAATATTAGGCACACTTTTTCAATCACTTCTTCCTTCATTCTTACAGTTTCTTCATCAATTATTCTACCAAGTAATTTCACTTGGGGAACACAAAACTCGCATTTTTTATAGTTGATATTTAATTCTTTTTCACTAAAAGTTTGAAGAACTTTCAAAGTTAACTCTTTACATTCATCATAGGATTTTCCTCCAATGCAGATATCATTGATATAGACAACTACTCGAGGACCTATTACATCACTAAGGACTTTTGACATGAATCATTGAAAAACACTAGGGCTGTTTTTCCATTCCTGAGGTAAGTGATTGTATTCATAATGACCATCTGGGGTCACAAAAGCAGTAAATCTTCTAGTTTGCGGAGTTAACCCGATTTGCCAGAATCCATCTTTCAAGTCTATTTTTGTAAGCACTTTACAGCCTCCAAATCCATCTACTATGTTATCAATACATGGAAATGGGTCAAGAGTTGTTTCCTGATTGATCATTTGATAATCATGAACTAGTCTAAAATCATTATCACCTTTAGGAATTACAATGGAAGGAGTTCCATACTCAGATGAGGATTCACTAATAATTCCATCTTTTAGCATATCATTTATTTTTGTTCTAAGCCAATTTCGCTTATTTATTAAATTATTATTAATTATTTTAAAATGACATCATTTACATTCATCGAGGGAAAAAATCTATCATTTCTAAAATACTAAGCAAATAATAAAAGTATATCCAAACTATTATTTTAAGATTTGTGGGATAATAATGTGAGGAATTTTTTTTAACTGATTAGATTAAAAATTTAAAAATTGCTTCTATCAGTGGCTATTTTCTTAGGAATTTCTAATAGTTGCATTAATCATATTAAAATATTTTTTATCCAAAAAATACTCATTACCATCTACATATAATATGCTATTTAATTATATCTCATTTAATTAAGCAAGTGTTAAATAAAATAAATATGATATCTATAAAAATTATTATATTTTAATTTCTATTATTTATTGCAGATATACATTTAAAAAATCATAATTTTATTAATTCTTGCTGCATTTCTCAGCAACAAATTACAGTATACACTTTTATGTATTACAAAAAAAATTTACCAACTTACAAATTATCTTGACTTTTAATAACTAATGGTAACTTATATTAAATTGACTTTGCTCATTTCAAATGTATAAAAGTTTTTTGCTAGTAAAGCTTGTACCTAAATACTACATTACTGTTTAAATATCTATAGTCAACATCATGTAGTTCAAAAGAAGTACATATGTTGTCAATTCATGTTATAGCAGTATTATAATTATTGCAATATTATCATGTAAAATTGCAGTACTATACTATACACAAAATTATAAACACAGTGTCTCCTGATTTACATTAATTCAATTTTAAAATATATTGGAAATATTTTACATATAGATATAGAGTATAAGCATCTACTGTATTTGCAGGTTTACAAGTTCAAATATGTTGTTTTATATTATTTGATTTATGTTTTGTATATTGCTTGTTAATCTTAACTATCCTATTATTAGTATGATATCATTCTATATGGCATTGCCTTATTTTCAGTCAAGGAACAAAATTTTTGTTATAAAAATTATTTTTCCAATTTATGCAAACACAAAGTTACATAAAAAGCTTCTATCCCAATTATTTGCATAAATCAGGGAATGGTTATATAGTAGAATTCTGATTATACAAAATAATGTAGACTAAGGGAACTTTGGATAACATGGAAGGAATTATTAAATAAACTAGTTTTGAATACATTAACATAATGTATACTCTTCTTTTCAGGTTTAGACCTACTTATTGAATATAATGATTATTATTATATAATTTAAAAGTGAATAATTATTCACTTTATGGTAATTTTTAAATTTTTATAATCATTTTATTTACAACTGTTTTATTACACAAATTTAAAAAAGTCAACATCTAAGATAATATGCAACACTGTCAATCACAACTCTACTGTACAATTTTAAAAATATTTTGCATGCCAAAATTTATTTCATAAAGTCAAATACTTGTAAATTGGACTTGTGTAAATTAAAGAACTCCTGTATACAAATTTCTGCTAGTCGCATGCGGCCCGGGGACCGCCTTTTGGACAGCCCTGATTTAGAATAAAAACATATACTGATCTATAAATTTATATTATTATTAATTTAGTTTATTTCCAATTATTTTCACAGAATTTTGATTGATTTAAATAATTATAATTGTATATAGTTCCTTTGTTAACTTGTTCATGGACTTAAATTACTTAATATATTATTTATTTTAAATATTTTTCATCATTAACTAAAATTAGATTGAAAAAGTTGGATTGTACTATTAAAAATTCAAATCTGTTATCATATTTTAATCATCATCATCATCATCAAATAAATCAATGATAGCATTTAAATTTGTATATAAAAAATGCAATAAAATAATGATCTTTCAATTGTAATATGAACTAAAATAAAATGATTTGATGAATATATAGTTTTTGTTTTTATGTATAATTATTAAATATAATTATAAAAAATAATCACATTTTAATAATTTAATATAATTTTTTTTTCAGGGACAAATAGGGATAAAACAGATATTTCTGATATTCATAATTTTAAAATTCATCATTGCTGAAGAAACATTAAAAAATGAAACAAATACAATATATAATATAAAAGAATTAATAAATGACAATCAAGGAAAAGATTCAAATAAGGACCAAAGCTTTTATTTTACTAATATTGGTCCACATGGATTTGAATATCATGCTATCTTGGATCATGAACATAATCCATTTAATTTAAGAAAACAATTTGGACCATTTTTTAATGGATTGCCAGAATTTCATCAATTTCCAAATTTAAATAATTTTCCAGGAATTAGGAATATATTAGTAAAATTAACTCCAACAACAGCAAGACCTGTTTATCAAGTTGCTCCAAAAATTGATCATCACCCAACTAATTCACCAATTATAAATTACAAATCTCCTGAAGCTCCAATAAATAATTTATTTCGACGTAAAGACGTTACTAATATTAAAACTGTTCATAAACAAAAAACATTAGCAGAAGACTATCCAAAAATATTCAAGTTCAACGATGAAAGAATAAATATTATCGATTTTGATAAAAATAAGAAGTATGGAAATAATCATGTTAGTTTAAATAGAGGAGACTACCTTGATCCTGATAAAATTCTAAGGGACAAATTTCTTATTCTGCATGGAGGAGTATTCAAAATTGACAATGCATCTCCAATTAAACGAAGTGAACCACTGTCATTTCCTTTAAATGGAAATAGGATAAATTTTGAAAATTTGCCAAAACATCATATACATTATTACTATGCTTAGTTAATAAATTTTAAAATGTTTTAATAAACATTAAATCATTAGATTAAAAAATTAAGGAAATAAAAAAATTCCATTAAGAATATTTGATAGGTTAAACTGTATGTTTTGAAACTAAAACTGATATAATATACAGTGAAACTTCAATTATTCAATACATATAGATGAATAGTGCAGCAGATAAATAAAAAAACTGAACAAATGATATATATCTAGACTAAAAAAAGACAATAATAAATCCTTTTCTAATCAAGAATCAGGGAAGACTGGCCACACTATTATTGCATTTTTGATATGACTCTCTTCCTTCAAAAATAATTTCTATAATCTGCTTTCCAAAATTCCAATTTAATAGAGATTTTTTTAATGATAGATAATACACCATCTTATAATAGTTTCAAGATGCTCCTTATTCATCTTTTAGGACATAAATCTGACAAAATCAAAGTATAATCAACTTGAATATATAGCATGGATTAAGTGTTCTCATCTTATTTGATTCTGAGATGGAAATGTTAAGATAGATTGACCAAGCATTTGATAGTCAAAGTGAAAATCAACTAACTGAGGATTGGATAACCAAAGTTTCACTATACTGGTAACTGTACATAGACAAATTAGTCAGATTTCGAGAAATGAGAATTAATGATCACAATTTATATTTTTTAAGATATAAATGGAATTCAATCCAAATTTTTTTCTTTTAACAAGACATGAAAACAGAAGCAATGCTTTATGATCATTTTATAGCCATTCAACAGATTTGGAAATTTTATTTCAATTATATAAATTGTAGACAAAATGTATCTATTACAAAGTCTCATATCATTATGAAAAAGATAATGAAAAATAAATGATTACTGATGTTCTTAGAGTTATGAACATAATTTATTTGTAAATTCTGTTCTTAAAATTTACTGTTATTCTGAACAAAAATGTATCAAGTCCAAATACATATTATGTAAATATATATTATCAATTGGATAAATAGAAGTTTTTCATCTTAGAATTCTGAATATAAATTTCTAATTATAAAACAAGGATTTTTGATGGAAGCTCAGCCATTTGGAAACACTGCAGTAAAATATTAAATAGCTATGTAATTTTAAAATACATTCATTGCAACATCATTTCATTATTATGTTTAAAACTCTCATATGGTTTTTGAAGTTTTTTAAAATTTGAAGACAAAATGATATATTCATATGTATGAAAGTTCATAAATCATATATTCATTAATTGAAGAATAGTTGTATATTTAATTCACGTAAATAACAATGTAATTCAATAAATCTATAGCTCCATTATACAGGTAGTCCTGACTTATACAATTGGATCATTCAGCAAAACCCGTGTAAATCAAATCTACATATGTTGGAGCATACAATATATAGTACTACTGGACTACAAATACACCTTAACATTAAAAATAGTTATATTACAGAATAAACACACAAGACATGTAGTAAAGCAGTCATTTAACATCTTGGAGGATTCAGATTCCTTCAGAGTCCCATACCTTCAGTTTTGTCAGGAGGGGCTGGATTCAAATCTGCTCATTAACTAAAATTAACCTTATTTAAGTACAGATCTACATATTGCTGTTCTGGAAGAACAATGATACAACTGCAAAAGCAATGATTTTCAAGAGATGCAAAATTAAGTATTAATAAACTATTCTTGTAATGAAAAAAATATAATTAATAATGAACAAGCCAAACTTCCCCTGGTGGATAAAGTTTTAAGTTTCCTTGTTCATTATTAATTTGTAAAATGGTTTATCCCCTGTACGTTAGTTGCTTATAATTGAGAAAAAAAAATATATATATATATCTGGTAGTAATGGAAGTAAAGCAAAATGCTAGCATTATGTCATTGTTCTATTGGAAGGATTATGTATTTCTGAAACTAGTAACATGCAAAAAACCCTAATTTGCAGTTGCATCATTGTTCTTTCAGAACAGCGATATGTTAAATCTACATAAATAGGGGATTGCCTATTAGTAAAATTTTTTCTTTGATAGCAGCTTTCATTTTAAAATGGCATCTAAAAACTTTAAGGAAACTGAAAAATTTAGTATATATAATGTACAGGCATACCTCATTTAATATATTTTTGTTAAAACATACAATAAATTTTATATCCATTACCATTTTCATTTTTAATAAAATGAAAGATAAAAACTGAAATAAAAAATTAATAATTAACAAAATGAGAAATTTATCCAGTGCACAACAATCATCAAAAGTACAAATTTTGTGTCCCAGATAATTGATGATGATCATCATTATTATTATTATTATTATTATTATTATTATTATTATTATTATTACGTAAATTCAGCAAAACCCGTTTCTATTAAACCCGCAAAGTTTAATTCAGCAAAACCCGTGTAAATCAAATCTACATATGTTGGAGCATACAATATATAGTACTACTGGACTACAAATACACCTTAACATTAAAAATAGTTATATTACAGAATAAACACACAAGACATGTAGTAAAGCAGTCATTTAACATCTTGGAGGATTCAGATTCCTTCAGAGTCCCATACCTTCAGTTTTGTCAGGAGGGGCTGGATTCAAATCTGCTCATTAACTAAAATTAACCTTATTTAAGTACAGATCTACATATTGCTGTTCTGGAAGAACAATGATACAACTGCAAAAGCAATGATTTTCAAGAGATGCAAAATTAAGTATTAATAAACTATTCTTGTAATGAAAAAAATATAATTAATAATGAACAAGCCAAACTTCCCCTGGTGGATAAAGTTTTAAGTTTCCTTGTTCATTATTAATTTGTAAAATGGTTTATCCCCTGTACGTTAGTTGCTTATAATTGAGAAAAAAAAATATATATATATATCTGGTAGTAATGGAAGTAAAGCAAAATGCTAGCATTATGTCATTGTTCTTATTTCATTTTTCTAACTCCAATATTATAAAAATCAAATAGTCTGATATATAAAAAGGATGTTTTTTATATATTAGTCTATTGATCAAGGACTCAAACCCTTTATCAATCACACTGAACAATTATAGAATTTATTGATAGTAGTGCCATTATAAGAATGAACAGTTATAAATTGAAGACTACATGTACTGCACATCGCTTGTGAAGTGCAGGTTTACTGTTCAGAAAAATTCAGTCACATTAATTGCTTTAAACAAGTAGATTCTACTATTCCAAATAAAAGTTCTACCATCTAAGTTATGCCAAGTACAATTTAAAATTGCATTTAATAATATGTGAAAGCTCAAAAACAGTGCAGCAAAAAAATGCATTGTAAATCCATAAGACATTTAAAATCATAAATAAGAGACAGCAGACTTCTGATAGAGAGCATCAACTTTTATTTCAGAAGTCGAAATATGAGGTGCTTTTTATTTTTTTATGCTCTTAATATTTTAAATAAATTTTGTTTGTATTTGGGCTTTCATAGTATTTTTATTTTAGATTTACAAACAAATTTAAATAATTTTCTCTGTATCTCCATCAATCAAAAATAGAAGTAAAATTAAGAGATTATGAAATTAAGAGATTATGATTATTAGAAGTAAAATTAAGAGAAATTAATGGCTTATTAGAATGAAAGAAATATAGTACCATATTTGTTAATTATAATCAAAATGCAATACAAAAGAATAAATAATCATCATAGTATAAAATTTTAGTAAAAAATAATTATTTTATATTGACTTTATGAAACTTATAGGCAAACAATTGCATCATTAAAATATCATGTAAATGATATCATTACTGAGAATTATAATGGAAAACTGATTTCCAACTTACATGTTTTTTTTCAGCTTAATTAGTAACATAAGTCAGGGACTGACTGTATATACTCATTGCCAAATTTATGTGATTTTTGAGCATTTAAACTTTCAGATATATGGTATTCCAAAATCTGTATGGTTGACATTAAATATATTTTATGACTGAAGGGGTCAAATATGGCATGGTATAATATTGTGCTAGTATGATAATTATATGCAATATAAATAAATTCAAATTATGGAGCCATAATGATATCAATTTGCTAAACTCCATTTACTTATTTCTAAATCCTAGTCACAAGCTAATGCCGTTATAAAACTTTAAATCATATTGTAAATTTATAGAGAATCAAGAAAACCTACTAGATTTCAGTAATTTCTGAAAAATTTAAAAAACTAGAAACAGCAAGTTTTTTGCATCAAGTGTTAATCATAGTTTAAAATTTATTTTATAATATTGGAGTTAGAAAAGTGAAATAATGTTCAGCAGAATATGCATCACAAATATAGACAGTGTTTAAAATGTGTTAGAACTATAAAACAAGATGGCAGATTTTCAGTAACAAATCTTGTTATAACAGAGTTTTACTGTATTATGTTAAATTTTTCATTAAAAAGCTCTATTTTATTGCCAGATCTCATATATTTTCAAATAATTCAGTATTTTTCTCATTCCATGATTTTTAGTTATTTTTCAATATAAATTAATCTTCATTCATTAGAAAAATTGATGGAATGTATGTACTAATTTTTAATGAAAAATTACAAAACATTTTTGTATAAATTGTTCTTTATACTAAAATAAAAATTCCTGAAATGTATAGCACTAAAATTTGATTACTTTGGTTTGATGTTTATTAAATTAATTCATAAAAATTCAAATCTATTATGCTATGATAAGCATCTACCATTAGTAGTAGTAGTACAATAGGGAGGGGCCTGTTTCAGCCCAAGCACTGCGACCAACATATTATTATGATAAAATAGATTGTAATAAATATTAGCAGTGGGAATTCCATAAATTTTGGGCATTTTTGACTTACAATTGCTCTGATATATGACTATGGGATTTGAACAGTCATCTCTGTTGTAATTCAAGGACTATCTGTATAAGATTTTCATTTTTTATTATATATTAAAATAATATATGAATAATATAATATTTCATATTTTAGATTTATGAAATGCTATTTTTTAATATTTTTTATTCAAATATTGTGTGTTCTTATCTAAAAAAATATGTTGACTAATTGCATTGTTGGAAATTGCTGTATGATATTTCCATTTAAATTTGTGTGATATTCAATGGTTCTGATAAATAATAATAATAATAATAATAATAATAATCAAGATCAGCAAAATATAACATTATGCTATTTTGAATATAGTATTTTAAGTCATGAGGCTTATGTCATTTCGTGAATTAAAATAATGCATTTAGACAATCAAAAATATTATATGATTTAAAAATATGTCACACTTAAAACTGAATAAAAAAATTTCTATTAAAAATTACAATTTGATCATACCAGTTTTACTTGACTATCATTAATATAGAATATAATTCTTTAAATAGCAAGGAGTAATATTATGTCTTAATCTATACTTCAAGAGCAATTTTAAAAAATAAATCAGAATAATTTTACAAATATTTTATTGATCAAAAACTTACCTGTATTAATTTCTTCAGTAGTTTCTCTTTCTGTAAGAGGTTTGTCGTGCAACCTGAGATAAACCTAAAATAATTAATAATATAAAAATCAGTTATAAAAAACTATTTACATAAATTCTCATTAATTACAATGCTTAAATCACTATTTCACTTATATGGAAAATTATTTTAATGATTACTTTTCTATAGTAGATTATATATATAATCTGTACCTTGGAGACATATGACACTATGTTCAATTAAAAAAATTCGACGTAGTGTCATATGCCTCTAAGGTACATACATACATACATATATATATATGTTATCTGGCTATCGTGCCCCACACTGTTTGACCAATTGAGATCAAATTTTGCATAGAAACTTTCTTTGACCTCCCAGGTAATATAGATTACTCTGAATCCAAATTGCTCTCACAGGATAGTGCATTTTAGGCTTGTAATGAAAATATAAATTTAAATCCTTCAAAGTTTTGTTTTAAATTGGGATAATGATATCATCTTATAGCAGTTGATGTCATTGTGACATTATATGCTGGTCAAAACAACATTAAAATTGGACACAAAAAACTAATGGATTCAAAATGCTATAATAAATGAATTATATGGTAAAATAATATTTCTGCATGGTTTTATAGTCTGTTATCCATAATATTTATAAATTTGCTTAATATGAATATAAAATATATTTATTACTAGCAAGGGTTGTCCAATGTCATGAAGGCATAAGAGAAGGAAAACACTGTATTGTGTGTCTGAAATTCCTAATAAATGTGTATCTGGATAATATTCTATAATTTGAAATTTTCATTAATTCAGTGTATTAGTATGGTATACTGTAATTCCATTCTTTATACATTAATCAATAACATCATGCTATTTTAAAATAAAAGAAAAAGAAAAACAGTATGTTTGCAGAAGACAACTACCGTATTTGCCGGCGTATAAGACGCACCCTCTTTTTTATACACATTTTTGAAGGATAAAACTTTATTACTGATCATTATAATGAATTTACAGTATTTTAAATATAAAGTAATACAAACAGCAAATACTTTCTGCAAATACCCAATCTATCTGGGAAAGAACACCTTTTAATCTTCTTCATCAAGACCCAGACACTCATCTCCAGAGTTAAATGAAGAGTCACTTGAAACCTCTTCTAAATCAGCATCTGAGTCCTCATACAACAAATTGTCCTCTGTACCATCCATTGCATTACTAATGCCACATTTCTTAAATGATTTAACCACTGTCTCTGTTTTCACAGCATCCCATGAAGCTTTGACCCATTCACAAACTTGAGAAATGCTAGGCCCAGCTGTGATCGTCGATGAAAGCGCATGCGCATTCATTGAACTCTACGTAACTAATATTCCCACACTCCGCAAGGAAACAAGAAAGAAATCGCATAACTCCGAATAGAGGAAATTTCCAGAAATGAATGTAATCAAAAACTGAGTATCGGCGTATAAGACGCACCCCGTTTTTCAGACCTATTTTCAAAGAAAAAAAGTGCGTCTTATACGCCGGCAAATACGGTATATATTATTTGAAAATATTCCAATATTTTTATTACGTTTTTTGAATTATTTTCTTTCTGGTATATCTTCTGTAATTAAGCAGTGGATTCTTGTACTTTGTTTTTTTTGTCATGCTATTTAATTTTTATAAATAATTTTGACAATTAAATACAATAAATCTTCCCAATCCAACATCAAAAAAGTTGACTGATTAGGCAAAATTTATAAATTAAAAATTTATCAAAGAAACAATAATTATAATAAAAAATATCATAAATATTAATGAACCATACTGATGGATATAACAAAAAATATTCTTACAAAGTCTAAATATATAACATATTAAAAAGATTAACATAAAATATTTACAATGTGGAAATATATGAAACTTTTGTGATGTAAATAAATTCTCAAAAAATTATATATACATATTTCATATTAAAAAAATGAATTTGAATGATTTAATCTCTTCAGTCCTTTATCATTTACAGATATCATAATCTAATTATTATTGCTTATCTATCTGCAACATGAATAGATGTCAAAATAAAGTGATAAAAAAAAAATTTAATCCTGATTTTATTAATTGAGCTATTGCAAATTGTTTTTTTAACTCTAAACTCAATGTTTGATTACATGATACCCATTTGATAGTAGCTGCAATATTTTTTTAATTGTTTAAATATTTTTTTAAATGTGTATAATCAAACATTGTTTATAATTGAATCACTTGATAGAATTTGAATTTATCCCATTTCGTTGAATATTTAGTCAAATATATGAAAATTATTCAGATTTTGGAGTGAGGTAAATGCTACTTTTGAAATTCTAAATAAAAATCAAATTTATCATATGAACTATAAAATGCTGAAAATTGAAATAATATTGTTGATAGTAGGAAAGTTTTGGTTAATTCTGTTAAAATAAACTAAGATATATCTCGAGCATTCATTTTTTGTTTCAATTTCACCAAAATTTAAGAAAAAAATCACAAAATCAAAATGTAAATAACCTGCAGCCATTTAAATGAGCATTGCTTTATAGTAGTCACTCACTTTCTGAGAAATTGCAATCAAGCCTACTTTACCCTATGGTGTGTGGTATTGAGTGGGTTGCTATAATAAACCATCTATGGTCCAATTAGAGCAGCATAGGGAATATTACAGCAGTTTATACATGAGATGAGACCATTTTGATATATGTCAGAATTTTTTGATATAAATAAAAAAATTTATAAAATGTACTCTAAAAATTGTATAATGATATAAGACCAAGATAAAAATGAAATATTAATAAAAATGACAATATTTCATTGAATTTATGTAACTCTCAGTTTTTTATAAATAACTTCTGAAAATTTCTGTCAAATTTCTTCATTCATAGATTGATTTGTTTAGAGAAAAAATAGCTATCTAAAAATATCACTCATTTCATTGGATGGCTAAGATTTCATTAAAAAAAAAATTTTCTCCATAATCTCATATTTGGAACAAAAAGTTGTGAAAGAAATAAAATTCCAAAGAAATGCTTACATTATTAAAAGATGGCAAAATTCACTATAAAATTTTAAATTTTCAAAAATTAAGAGAAATATCACAATTTTAAATTTTTGCATATTAATAGACTTACAGATCAATGCTCATTTACATCAACTGCTTAACCCTATCTGAATATACTAAGGAATCCGACAGTATTTTGCAGGTTGAGAAACGATAAAGACCCGCTAGAAAGGCTGGAGAAGAAAGGGGTCTACAGAATACCTATTAGGGATCTGCAGTTGAATCGGGAGTCTGCGTATGTGGGGGTAACAAAAAGAATGATATAGAAGAGATATTGAGCAGGCTAGGCTTACCACGTCCCTGGCGGTGAAAGCGTATAGTAAGAATATTAGTGTAAAATAGGATGAGATGGAGATGGTTAAGCCGATACTGAAGCATACTAGGCCGATGATAGCAGAGTCGTTGGAGATATTGAGTGGAGATGGTTAAGCCGATACCGAAGCATACTAGGCCGATGATAGCAGAGTCGTTGGAGATATTGAGTAGGAGCGAGACAGAGGTGTTGGTTAACGATAGATTGACGTGGGAGCCGGCCCCGGCATGGAGGTATGTCGTGAGTAGAAAGAGGAGTAGTAATGTGTAGAAGGCTTTGGGTGAGAAGTGTTTTTTAAGGAGTTTTAAAGGACTTAAGGATGTTTGTTAGGAAGATTTTAAAGGACTCTGGGACTTTGTATGGTTTTGTTGTTGTAAAAGTTGAAAAGGGGGTTAAGTGTGGTTGTATATAGTAATTTTTTGTATATTGCTGTAATTTGTATATAGTTGCTTTGTATTTGGTTATGTATGTATATAGTTATTAATGCTGGAGGGTGGGGAAGGTGTTATTGTTTATGTATGAATATGGTTTGATGTTGTGGGTTAAAGGTTGAGGTTATTGGTGAAGTTTATTTAATGTAGCGCTGATTGGAAACGTAATGTAAACAAAGCCCGTTCTAAGAAAAGTAAGGGGGTTGCTATGGCAACGGAATTTTAGATTGCATGTTTTGTAACGGTTGTGGGAGTGTTGTGCCTGAAGAGGGTGCGGAAGCACCGAAAACGTTAGTGCAGAGTTTAATAAAGAAAAGTTGTAACTATACTGCGTGTAGTGCTGTTTTTTAAATTAGTATATTTAATAGACTTAATTTTAATTCTATTGATACACAATTACAGGCAGATAATAAAATGTGCAGCACTCAAGGGGTTAAGCAAATTATAATTTACTAACAAGGAGACCCCGCGAGTTGGTAAACGTGGATGTGAATGAAACTTCTATAGTTCGTAGAGAGGGCACTACTGAACACACTCGTAAAATATTAGGTGTAGATGGCCAGTCAATCAAAAGAAAACAACCAAAAATTATTTTAATTAATTATAAATTAGTATAATAAATTAGTCTATCTGCTGCGATCCGCAGCGTTGTGGTAAGATATCCGCTTTCGGCAATGGCAGCCTGGGTTCGAGTCGCGCTAGTGCGCAAAATTTTTTTTTGTTTCGATTAATTAATAACATTTACGGTTTTAATTTTTTAATTAATTTTTATTGTAATATTTTAATATTACAATAAAAATTATTGTAA
>AYEL01076370.1:0-11952 GCA_000484575.1 Olivierus martensii
TTTATTATACTAATTTATAACAAATTAAAATAATTTTTGGTTGTTTTCTTTTGATTGACTGGCCATCTACACCTAATATTTTACAAGTGTGTTCAGTAGTGCCCTCTCTATGAACTATACAAGTTTCATTCACATCTGCGTTTACCAACTCGCGGGGTCTCCTTGTAAGTAGATTTATTTGAAGCAGAAGTTCACTGAGTTAGAAGGCACCCTCAAATTAAAAACTATTATAATAAAGTAATTTAATTTAACAAGATACAGGTATGATGGGAGGTCAAAATTAATTTAGACTCAATCTCTTTCAAGACACTTCCAGTAAAAAACTAATAATAATTGTTATTCAACAGCTCTATTTATGCATATTGCATTATGTTAGTATTCAAGCCTTGCCCGATTTAAATATCCCAACTTATAAAATTAAAATTAAGCCTATTGTATTATCTGCAATACAAAACTGTACTTAATTACATAAAGGAAAAAATATATATAAGAATTATCTATGAAGCATAATTCATTAACACACTGTTACCTGGCCAGGTGCAGTGGGGTCAAATTTACATCATCATAACTGATTGGGATTTTACTGTTTTTTAATTTGTCTGTTATTTTACATAAACAGTCTAATTACTTTTTGGTTGAAGAAAAATTTTGGTAATTTTAAATTACCACAAATCTAAAGAAAATTTATTTTAGAAAACAGAAATGAATCTTGTACTATATTTCATAAATGTGTAATTAATTATCAAAAAAGCAGATATTAGCAGCTACTTTATAGTGTAACAGTAAAAAAAAATGAAGAATTCCATAACATTTAAAAATTTTTAGATATTTTATTACAATAGACTTCCTCTTATCTGGTCTCACTTTAACTAGTCAATTTTCTTCAAGCTATGAACAGAAAGAAAAACAAAAGAAAATAATAAATCATTCAGAAAGTAATTGCTTGAAAATGTAATAAGATATATCTAATATTGGTATAATTCCTAACAAAAATTGATGTAATTTTGTTTCAAAAACCAATTTTAAATCATAAAGGCAAATGAAGATTACCAATTTTTATCTGAATAAGATAAAATCTATAGGTTGTAAATTAAATATATATAACATATATATACAGTATTCTTTTTATTTAATGGACAACATATAAATGATATTTTGCTTATGTTTTCAGGTTTAAAAAGCTATTTATTTATCTGATCTGAAGTTTGGTCCCATAGGGGCCATTTAATAGAAAAACTACTGTAAAATTAATTATATTTTACTCAGAATGTAATAAATCCTACATAATAAAGATTTCATGCATTTTAAAATATTGTATTGTTTTGATACTAGAGGATGAAACTTGTATTAAACTATAATTCACAACAACAGTGATATATACAGATAGACCAATGCAAAAATTATATGGGAAACTTGATGACTAGTTTTAAACAGATTCATATAATGTATACCATTGAGCAGCAAGTATAACTTCCAGTTCCTCATGTGCCATATAGAACTGGGCACCAATGAATTAATACATTATGCCAAATCTAATTATATACACATTAAGGTGAAAGCTGAATATGTAATTTTCGCAAAAAAATTTCATTAAGAATCAGACATAAAAAATAATGCTTTCAATATTTCTTATCATTAGGTCAGGGACAACAAATCTTTTTTTATACTTATTAAAAAAATTACATGAATTCATTGAAATATTATTTTTATTAATATTTCATATTTATTAACTTGTTCTTACTTTAAGTACACAATTTTTAGTAGTACTTTTTATAATTTTTTTTTTTATATCAAAAATCTTAACATATGAAAATGTTCTCTGCTCTTACATAAATATATTTCTGTTCCTCTAATTGGACGACAGATGATTTATTGTAACTCCACACACAATGCTTCACATCCATTTGCAAAAGGTTCACTGCAATTTCCTGGGAAGCGAGTGATTGCTACAAAACAATAAATGTGCCAAACCTTGTTAAATATTCTCAGAGTTAAGCTTACATTTAAGCTTAAAAAGTATTCTCGGGGTTAAGTTTACATTTAAGCTTAAAAAGTATTCTCAGGGTGTTTATGTTTCAATTTTTGCGACTTTCTCCTAAATTTCACAGTGAAATTAAAACAAAAAATGAACAATTATGACATATTTTAGTTTTTTTTTTTAACAGAATTAACATTTATTTTCTTATTATTTACAATATTTTTTAATTTTCAGCATTTTATAGCTCATTTTATGAATAATTCAATTTTTTCTAAAAATTTCAAAAGTATCCCTTATCAAATCATATAATCAGAATAAATCTGATATGTAAGATTATAAAATCAACAAGATGGAATAAAAAAATGTAAATTTTATTGAGCCATTCAAATGTGAACAATGTTTGCTTATGTGTAAATTAAAAAAAATATTTTTGCAACTGAAAAAATTTAGGAACCACTGTCAAAAAAATGCGTTTTCAATAAACACACACAAAAACTTGATTTGCAAAAGTTGGATTAATAAAATCAGGAGTGAATTTTTTAATTCATTTTTTTTTTTATCATTTGTTGTTCCACTTCCTTGACATCTATCAACATCAAACACACTTAACAAAAGTTAAAACAAACTGATAATCTGTTTATAATTTAAAAATTTTTCCAAATCCAATTCATTATTGGAATAAATACGGCCATTTAGACAAAATCCCAGATTTAATTGCATTGAAATGTTAAAAAGCAACACGAAGAAAAAAACTGGACAGAGAGACCAGGATGTAATTATGTCATGTTACATTTCTCTACAAAATGATTTTATTGAAGTGTTTGTTTGGCATAAAATATCAAAAAATAAATAAATAAACAAATTAAAGTTTTCATCATTTCTAAAGCTCAACAAAAATATTAACAAAGTTTAAATGATAAAACAATCAGAACCAAAACAAGCAATGGAAATTTTGCTGCAACTGAAGTGAATGGAAAGCACACAAATACATTTGCAATCATCAGGAATACAAATCTAATATCCAAAATTGGAGTAAAATGATCATACCATATTTTCTAAGTGATAAGAGCTATCAGGGATGATACAGATTGTCGATCAGAAATATCTGTACATAGATCACTACATTTCCATTTAATACTAATTGATGATATTTATAGTAATGGCTGCCATGTTTACTCTCAAAAAAAAAAAAATTTCTAATTTTATCTGGAAAGCTCCAATAAATTATTTTTGGAGATATATTTAAATACAATATTCGTCCATATCTATGCATTTTTAGTAATAGAATTATCAATAAGAAGAGAGAGAGAGACTTTTTAGGAATAAATATGGCTGATACCATCAATATCACAGGACTCACTAAGAGTGCAAAGAGAATATAACGCAACCATTTTACGTATTTTGGATTGTATCTGAGCAATATCTGATATGTAACCCATAAAAGATAATATGAAACTGAATCATAAGTAGGGAAATGAAATTTGATTGCTAAATAATTAACTGTTAATTATGCAAAATTTTCACTATTTTGTTAAAATAAATCTTCTGAATGTGTGAAATCTTATTTTTTGACAAAGTTCTCTTTTCTAATGCCAAAACATCATTTTTTACAAATATGCTACCTCTTATAAAAATTATGTTAATAAACAGAGTATCATATTTCATTCAGTCATAAATCTTTTTCAAAAGTCAAAACAAACATGTCTCCAGTTTTATTTGTAAACAGACTAAATGATTTTATTACCCTGGGTGATCCAAGATCATTTGAAGATGGTGTATGAGTGGGGAGGGATGCAAACAAGGGCAATAAAATCTGACTGTGGGAGCATGAAATATAATTCTTCAACTTCGAAAGATTCTAAATCGCATAATATAAAATTTTACTTCATATTCAATTTTTTTTTATATTCTCTGATATGTTTACTTGATTATATTGTAGAATTTTCCATCTGAAAATAGATATTTATTTTTTACAAATTTTTTAATATTCTATGTACAATATGCAAATTATGACGATAAATAGAATCAAAAATTTTTTCTGTCTTGACAATTAACGATAACAAAGAAATTTGTTGTTTTTCTTAAAGAGAAAGGTTGAAAGTTTAGTAATCACTATATATTGTGATACTAGAGTCAGAATTTGTGACGTGCATGTATGTCATTTTCAACTATAGCATAATACTCATTTCTTCGAGCATTATTTATTATTTTATCTTCTAATATTTATTTCATAATTGTATTATTATTATTTGTTAAGCTATATATATTGCGATACTGGGGGTCAGAATTTGTGATGTATGTGTATTTC
Source organism: Olivierus martensii (assembly GCA_000484575.1). Classification (NCBI taxonomy): domain Eukaryota; kingdom Metazoa; phylum Arthropoda; class Arachnida; order Scorpiones; family Buthidae; genus Olivierus; species Olivierus martensii. Next base: position 4,287 of record AYEL01076370.1, read on the forward strand.
ATTTCCAGCTATAGCATAATATTCATTTCTTCAAGTATTGTCTATTATTTTATCTTGTAATATTTATTTCGTAATTGTATCATTATTATTTGTTAAGCCATTTCAATTTTATTTTATTTTATTTTTTTTTGAGAAATTATTTCAAAATATTTTAGTATATATAAAATAAGAAAATAGCTGCGTGCCAGAACAGTTTTATCATTATTTAAAACTTAAATAATAATATAAAATTAGGTGAAGAATTTATTGAAGTATCTAAGAATGAAGAAATTTATCAAAAGTCAATAAATTCTTCACCTAATTTTATATTATTATTTAAGTATCTAAGAATGAAGAAATTTATCAAAAGTTTTTCTTTGCAAATATGATTAAAAATTGCAGAGGGCGTACACGCCTTGACACCCTCCTGGCTCTTCTCCATCTAAGGGCCTCTTCGCCAAGACAGTCAGGCCGGGAGACCCAACACTACCATCACAACTAACGACGCCTCTCAACGCAAAGGATGCGCCCCATGTTAGGTAGTATATATAAAATAAGATAGATGTATGTTAGATCAGCTTTATCATTATTTAAAACTTAATAAACAGCTTAAATAAAAATATAAAATTGGACGAAGAATTTATTGAAGTATCTAAGAATAAAGAAATTTATCGAGTTTTTCCTTTGCAAATATGATTAAAAATTTGTTTGTTTGTTTATACAGCAAAGTGATGTGAAACTGGCAAGACTATAGAACCACGAAATGATAAATTATTTTTAGAAAGGATTAATTATCAAAAAACATTTTCTTTTAGCAGGAGGAAAGCATGGAATCTCAAACTATGAGATCCTCACTCAATTTTTTTCCCTCAGCTCTTTTTGATGCATTGTAAAATTTTATGAATGCATTAGGAAGGACCTAGCAATTTAGGAAAATTCTAATTTTTCCAGATTTTTAAAAAAATATTTTGATATCAGAATTTTTATTTTTTTTTGCATGTGGGAGAAGAATTCTGCACTTTCCCACTGCTGGGTTAATTAAATTAAAAGACATTTCAAACCAAGTACATAGTGCTATACAAAACAATATAATTGGATTTGTAAAAAAATTCTGTCATCTGTTATGAAATTGGAAAAATCAAAATGTTGGTGGTAGTAGTGGTAGTAGTGGTAGTGGTAGTAGTGGTAGTGGTGGTAGTGGTAGTGGTGGTAGTAGTGGTAGTGGTAGTAGTGGTAGTGGTAGTAGTGGTAGTGGTAGTAGTGGTAAATATTTTGATATCAGAATTTTTATTTTTTTTTGCATGTGGGAGAAGAATTCTGCACTTTCCCACTGCTGGGTTAATTAAATTAAAAGACATTTCAAACCAAGTACATAGTGCTATACAAAACAATATAATTGGATTTGTAAAAAAATTCTGTCATCTGTTATGAAATTGGAAAAATCAAAATGTTGGTGGTAGTAGTGGTAGTAGTAGTAGTGGTATTAGTAGTAGTGGTATTAGTAGTAGTGGTATTAGTAGTAGTGGTAGTAGTAGTAGTGGTAGTAGTAGTAGTAGTGGTGGTAGTAGTAGTAGTGGTGGTAGTAGTAGTAGTGGTAGTAGTAGTAGTAGTGGTAGTAGTAGTAGTAGTAGTACCCTCTGGTCACTATAATTTTACCAGCACATTATGTAAATAACTTTCATTCCTAGATTGTGTCTAAGACAATGGTTTATCTGTATAAAAGGTCATCTATTTATCTATCAATAATAAAAAAGAATAAAAATTCTTCTAATATTTATATGAAAAATTATTTCATTATTATAATAATTTTCTTGATTTTTAAAAGCCTTGTTTTCATTTCTTTAGATAGATAAGGGTTGATTACAGAAACGAAGTTTTAACAAGCCACGGCTTACGCTTTAGACCGTGGCTTCAATAAACCGCCGCAGAGAACCAGTTTCAGACACCAAGACTAGCGAAGCCATGGCTTAAAACACTGCTGTTCCCTTAAACATCTCGCACCCCGAGAAATTGAATTTCTTAACCAATCAGTGATTCGCAGATGACGTCAGTAAAATGACGTAGTTTTTGAGCGTTAGTGCAGCAAAATTGTACAGAAATTTTTTCTGAGGAAGAAAAAAAATGTGTTAATTGATTTAATTAAAGCCCATCCTACTATTGAAGATAAGGGTTATGATATAAAATCCAGTGGCAAAGCGACGTGAAACTGCCAACAACAGTGCTGCAAAATGATAAACTATTTTTAGAAAGGATTAATTATTAAACAACAATCTTTTTTTAGCAGGGTCAAGTGTGGAGTTTCAATTCACAAGATCCCCACTCAATTTTTTTTCCTTGGCTCTTTTTGATGCATTGTAAAATTTTATATGTTCATAAGGAAGGACCTAGCAATTTAGGAAAATTCTAATTTTTTCAGATATAAAAAATTCTTTAATATCGGAATTTTTGCATGTGGGGGAAGAACTCTGCACTATCCCCTGCCGGGTTAATATAATTTAAAATTTGAATATTTTCATGCAGTCATTAACCTTATTATTTTATCAGATATTTTTGATGTTTATATAAAATATATCAAATACCATTAAACATATTTACTGGTTAAATAAATACTTAAATAATAATAATAATAATAATTTAAAAATCACTAAAAGGTAAAACCAAACCTGTTTATAACACAAAAAAAATTTAAAATAACCATAAATACAAATCTATACAGCTTTCATAATGAAATTATATATACAGGGTGTCTCAAAAGATTGTTGCCAAACTTAACATGCTGGTCTGTCATACCATGACAAACAAGATTTACTCATGAACTTGTGTCCAAAAATGTGAACTGCGACCGCTAGAAGGCAATGTTCGCTGTCTTACGGGAGAGCGGGAAGCGTGATCATTTCAGGCGAGGACATTGCAGGAGAAGGATGAATTGGTTTACTAATGCAGAATTGGCCGATATGCATTATGTTTATGGTGCCACTGATGGAAATGGACAAGCCGCAGTACGGATGTACCTTGAGCGCTTCCCAAACAGACGTCAGCCAAGTCATGCTTTGTTTGGACAATTGCATTGCAGATTGTGTGAGGCAGGAGCTTTCCAAGTAAGTAGCCACATTGGTCAAGAACGCACTACACGCACACCTGTCGTAGAGGAAGCTGTGCTACAGGAATTTGAGAGGAACCCGCAAACAAGTCTTCGAGCAGTCGAACGTGGCTTGGGTGTACATCGTTCCAGTGGTATGCGCATACTGCACAAGGACATGCAATGCCCCTACCATGTCCAAAGAGTACAGGCATTGTGCGATGACGATTATTCCCAACGCATTGCATTCGCACGCTGGTATTTGCACAAACGAGTCGCACAACCAGAATTTCCATATTGGATTTTGTTTTCCGATGAAGCCTCTTTTACACGGGACAATGTCTTGAACTTGCACAACACGCACGTATGGGCACATGCAAACCCAAGGAGTACACGTGCCCATGCAAGTCAACGCCGCTTCACCATAAACGTTTGGGCTGTTATTATCGGAGACATGTTAATTGGCCCTTACATTCTACCTCAATGCCTCAACGGGAATACCTATCGCACTTTTTTAGAAAGAGTGTTGCCGGATCTGTTGTTGATGTTCCAGCAGCTACATGCCGAAACATCTGGTTTCAGCATAATGGAGCGCGCCTGCACATTTTACCAGCACTGTGCGGGAATACCTCAATAGGACATATCCTGATCGCTGGATTGGCAGAGGCGGACCAGTAGCATGGCCACCGCGATCCCCAGACCTGACTCCTCTGGATTTCTACCTGTGGGGATACTTGGTCCATGGTGTACGAGACAACCGTAACATCAGACGTGGATCTCATTGCCAGGATCGTGGAAGCGGTGACACACCTGCCCATTTTGAATGGGTCCGTGAATCCATGCGTTGACGTTGTGAGGCATGCATTGAGGCGAATGGAAGAAATTTTGAACATCTTCTGTGATTTAACCATGTTTTTTAATAAAAGTCATATTAACACCTCTTTCGACATCTTTTCTTTCTTCCACTCTACGTCTGTGAACATTTCCTTCTAGCGGTCGCAGTTCACATTTTCGGACACAAGTTCATGAATAAATCTTGTTTGTCATGGTATGACAGACCAGCATATTAAGTTAACTATACTAATTGTACAGAGGTCTAATTTATTTATAACATTTGAGCCTTTTTTTCTTCACATACAGTGATACCTTGGTTCACGAACACAATCCGTTCCTTGACCCTATATTATTAACATTGAAAGTATTAATGTTATAGCATTAATTGCAATATATAAAATGATAAATGTGTAGGTATTCAGAAATTATATTTTGTTCTTGTTGATTGTACTACTATCATTCTATACTAATTGTACAGAGGTCTAATTTATTTATAACATTTGAGCCTTTTTTTCTTCACAATTATAATAAAATATTAAAAATTTACCATCTCTGCTAGAATTGTTCATAAATATGGTACTTCATTTTTATCTTTTTTTTATCTTATGAGAAAATACAAAAAATAAATCCATAATATATCACGATAAATTGGTTACAGAAATGTTGCAAAAGGGCGTCTCTACCCTTTCTTTATTTTGAGAAAAAATCCCATTCATATTAGTGGGTGGGTAAGTTCTTTAGTCTCTTGCCTCAATATTATAAGACCTCAAAACTACTAAAGCGTTGATAGGAGAAACATTTATAATGGATATCAAGGCCGATTCAACATATGATCGAGCGGAGCGCCCGCTCAGGGCGCCGATATTTAAGCAGCGCAAAAGGACGCTGGACCTTTCGTGTTCACTTTCGTCTCATTATTATTATTATTGTAGTAAGACACAGTTATTTTTTACACATAATTTAAATGGTGAGCACTGGACGGCCGCCCAGTCCGCTCACCATCAATACTGAAGACTTGAGGGGCTCAACGAAAGTTTTCACTCGGGGCGCTAAAAGCTCTAGAGCCGGCACTGATGGATAGCATTGATATGCAAACCGGAGTTTATTGGCGGCCGGATCACAGATTACTAATACAGATGGGACACTTCCTATACTTTCAATGGTAACTATCAACACTTGTTGGAACTTTATTGTACCCATATGAGCTGGGAGAACTGGATTGCTGCTGCGGGCGAGGCTGTGCTCAGGGTTTTGTGCACTGCGAGTCACGTGCGCTCATGCACTCCGTGTGTGTGTGTTCATGAATCGAAGCATCATTCGTAAGGCGAAGCAAAATTTGTTCGCAAATGGTTTTCGTAGACCGATTTGTTCATGATCTGAGGTATCACCTTATTATCAAATTCTCCATTATTCTGCCTTTCTTGAATCTTCTATTACTTTTACTATTATCATTTCTTTCCACTTGATTTCTTTGTCACATGCATTCACCCGTTTTTGATAAAGCCATTTTTTGTATGTTTTAAATGGATATCATTAGCATATTCCTTTAATCTTATGTCAAATGCTCTACAAGTTTAACCCACAATACTTCTTTTCCATTTATGAATCATTATTTTTTAATTGGAGTACATATATTCTGGTTTCTTACATTGATCTACTGGGTCTTTTATCATTTCTGATGATGACATAAAAAGTATTTCTTCTATTAAATGCCAAGCTGATCCCTGCTTTCTTTATTGCCTCGAATTAAATTACAATTTAACAAAAAAATAGCACTCTCTCTTGAACTATAGCCACGGATCTGAATAATTATTAAGGTCTGATAATTAAAATTACAATGAACAAATCCTTAACCATAGCTTAAGTAAATGGCCAGATTCTTGGATTTCAGCTTTCCACTCAGGACCCATATTGAATTCTTGGGTCCCACCTCTTGGAAAATTTATTCATGAGGTCCAGGCCTACCCATCAATCCCCTATCCTCCACAATCTGGCTGATCAGTCCTCAGGAATGGACAGCCTGTGGCAGGGCTAGTTTTGCCCTGCCACAAGCTGTCCATCCCTATTTGAGGGGAAAGTGTTGGTCTGTTAACAAAAGAAAATGCTTAACTAAATCAAGCACTGAATTTTACAAGATAAATTCTCCTAAAAGTAAGCATGCATCATCTTTGTTCCTTGCCTTGTTGTTTTGTTGATTTCTTGTTTGAATCAGTCCTCAAAAATTTCCATGCAAGTTCAATACATTTAATCTCCCCAATCAATTTTGAAATCATGATCTCTGATTTAGGTTAAAATCAAATTCTTCAAGTATATTTTGATTCTGTATTTAAGTATGACTGTCAAGTTTGAGTTTTGCATATTAATTAGGTTTAATTACAAAACAGCCATGGCACTCGAGGGGTTAAACCAAATTTATGAATAATGTTTATTTAAATTATTTCTGAAAATAATGCAGAATTCCATTAAGACAATAAACTTTATTTTCCTTCAATAAAGAAAAAGCTTATTTTGCAGAAATATACAAATTTATTCATATTTATTCCTATTAAATTAACTTTGCTTTTATTGATTATTAAATAAGAGGATACAAATAAAACCTTTATTTTTAATAACTGATTAATTTGATCAGAAAAAATGACATACTTATTTTTCTGAGTCAGAATTGTTTGTTAAATTTAAATTGTTCTGTAGTAATAGTTTGACACCTCATGAGGGGGATCACACTCTGAAAAAATCTGATTATATGTGCTAATTATAATAAAACTGATACAAAACAATAAGTGAATCATTTGTTCTGAGCATATTTGAACATGTTTGACATTTATATGGTTAATTTGATGATAAATATTTTTAATATGCCATATATACTTATGTATAAGCTGAAGAATTTTTCCAAAAAATTTTTGAAGGGGTTTGATATTTATACATGAGATAGTCAAAAATCAGAAAATTTTTCACAAGATCATAAAATTTGAAATCTGTCATACTGCATTGCTGTCATTCCTTTGCATCAATTACATGATGTGCCAGATTTATTCTTAACAAAAATTATCTTATAAACAAAAGTTCAAACATATATCACTGCTTCAATATCTAGTTATTCAAAAAACGTTTGGGCTTGTGTGGCCTTTGGCTACGTTCCATGGTCCTGGAGATAGGTGAGGGTTTCCTTTATTCCTAATCCCGGGCGTAATTTTTATACCGAGGCTGTCCTATCGTCCGATCAGCCTGATGTCTTTTTTGTTGAAGACATTAGAGAGATTGGTTGATAGGTTTATTAGGGATGGGACCCTGGTTAGGATCCCCCTATGTTGCAGTCAATTTGCCTATCAGTCTGGCAAATCGACTGAGCATGCTTTGCATGAAGTTGTCTCACTCATTGAGAGGGCTATTGGGTACAAGGAGATTGCCCTTGGCACTTTCCTAGATATTCAAGGGGCTTTTGACTCTACTTCCTTTGAGCAAATTAGCCTTGCTGTTACCAGGCATGGAGTCGGTCCAGCGATTGTTCGTTGGATTGGCTCCATGCTGAGGAATAGAGTTGTTTTTAGTACACTCTATGAGGAGGAAGTTATGATTCTCACCAACAGGGGTTGCCCACAGGGGGGATGTTGTCTCCCCTTCTTTAGAGCCTTGTGGTTAATGAGCTCTTAGCTACACTTAATGGGAAGGGTTTCTTCACTGTTGGGTATGCTGATGATATAGCCATCATTGTAGTGGGGAAATTTCCTAGGACTGTTTCTGAAGTTTTTCAGACAGCTCTTAATACAGTTT